>BHEV01010369.1:0-23799 GCA_004319985.1 Emydocephalus ijimae
CGCGGGCTTGTTGGAAAATAGTTAATAAAAGAGCTTGAATGAAGTCACCGACTCTGAGCGTCCTTTTGCGAACTTGACAAGCAGCTTCCTCAAGGACAGGAAAAAACAAAAGACTTGGGACCAAGATTAACCAAGGAGAATAAAACCCAGGGCAATCAGAAACACATCAAAACCCATCAAGCTGCAGGAGCTTCAAAGGGAATTAAGCATAAAAGGCTCAGATTCAACTTCCAAGCTGCTTGCAAGCCTGGAACACAGGAGCTGTGTCACTTTTTGCTTCTTGCCTTCCTACATTAAAAGAATTCTGCTTTCTGACAGCTGGCTTCTGCATCCATTTCTTCTCAGCATCTGTGGTGTGTCCCAGCTGGGAACTAACTCGGGAAATTTATTCCCACAATGATTCAGCAGTGCATTTTTTAAATCAACTTCATACAGTGAAGATTAATTTCAAGCAAATCAAGAGAAAATCTTCTTCCAGGACAATTTGGTTCTAAAATGTTATGTTCTGTGCGTGGCGCAAGAAGTGGAGACGAGTCGATGGACAGTGAACTTCAACTATTTAACATGGTGCAACAGCTCCATAAATGGCCACAACGGCCCCCTTTATATAGGAAAGCTCTTGGGTATTTAGCCAATGAAAACACAGGAACGATAGCTCTTTTAACCAATGAGAAGGGCTCGTTAATAGCCAATCAGATTCTCCTGAACGGACCAATCCGATATCACTATTATCGGCCAATCAGAAGTGCAGGGCCAGAACCCTGCACTTTACTTTAAGGTTTCAACAATCTTTATTCAAGCACTTTTATTAATTCACAACATAAAATATGTGCACTGCCAAGCAGATGTTGATTATTTCTATTTTTCTACCCCAACGTTTTAAAAATCTAGAATGTTCCTCTAGGCTTATTTCTTTTCTTGTCAGAAATACTATCCAGGTAAAAGGATGCAGTTTTGTAGTAAGATTCCCAACATGGTTATTTCCGTCAATAAGCTTACTACTTGCTACCTTTTCAAGAGGTTCTGTTTACCGTCATAAGTTAGCTCCCTTAGGCATGAAAATAAGCCTCTTGTGCATCATAAAATAAGCTAAATTAAAATGAGCCGCCCAAAGAACAAGAGGGAAAAATAAATCTCTGATTTCCAGAACTGAATTAAAGATGCATTATTACATAGTTAATGAGTATGTCACATGATCTGATTTTAATGGTTGCTCGAAAATAATTCTGCATATTGTCATCCACCTCATTTAGAATTATATCCAGTTTCCAGCTGGTAGATTGAAGCAAGTTTTGCTATTGTTATCAGGAAAACCAGGTAATGCCATTTTTTAAGCTTCAGCACAGTATTCATATCAAAACACATTTTGGGAATCCCAAAAAAGCAAAAAAAATATTTGGATGAAAGTGCATACTTGGTTAGAAAAAATGTTAAGACAGGATATAGATTATAAAGCAGAATTATTTTTGTTAGGCACAACACCAGAAGAATATGATAATGGGAACGTATATTTGATATTGCACATTTTAACAGCAGCAAGAATTGTATTTGCACAACATTGAAAAGTGAGGAAACATCTATGGAAGAAGATATAATTAAGAAAATATTGGATTGTGCACAAATGGACAGATTAACACTGAAATTAGAAGACAGAATATTTGCAAATTTGGGACTTGTTTAATCAATGGCTGGAAAAAAGAGCTAGAAATTAGGAACTTAATAAATATTATTATGTAAATAAATTAAACCAGACAGTATGCTGTTCATTAAGCATATATTGTATATAAAGAGAAAACAAATAAAAATATATATTTAAAAACCCTACACATGTTGGAAGATCAAGGTGTCTGAAGTGAAGGAGCAAAATTAAGCTCATGGAAGATGGAATTTAAACAGTGACTTTAATTTTAACATTTAAGTCTACAATGAGACATACTCTGTGCTGGATGAGGAGGAAGAAGTACAGAGCTGAGCAGTTTGATATGAAGATTTTTTTTATTTTTTAAAATAAAAGCATAATCAGATAAGCAAATGCAACCAAAAATGGTGTATGGTTAGTTATTCAGGTTATAAACAGACAAGATGCACGAAATAAATGCAGAGCAAAGTGGTAATTTTATGGAAAATATTTTAAGAGGTGATACATACCAGGTTCTGACCAGTTCTGGAGAACCGGTAGCAGAAATTTTGAGTAGTTTGGAGAACCGGCAAATACCACCTCTGACTGGCCCCGCCTCCATCTATTCTCTGCCTCCTGAGTCCCAGCTGATTGGCTGGGTCCTTTTTTGTTGCCCTACAAAGGAGAATGGAGCTGGAAAGCAGGTTAGTGGGCTGGAGTGGGAATGGGGTTTTGCAGTATCCTTCCCCTGCCATGCCCACCAAGCCACGTCATAAATAAAATAAAAAAATAATAAAAAAATTTGAATCCCACCAGGGTTAGTGGGTAGAAAATGGCAACATATTACAAGAGGAAACCTGGGATTGACAATAATTATTTCTTTGGAAGCAACTCCTAAATCCTGTAAGTTTTACTTCTGACATTTTTTTTCCTCTGAGTATAATATATTAGTTATGTAGCTTTGTTTCTGCGAGAAAACTATAGGTTTGTCTGATACAATAAGAGGGACTTCATGGGTAATCATTTGAAATTAAAATTATGTCCTAGAGACCCATTGACTGTCGGGCAAGGCTACACACAATATTGATGACTTCACTTAAAGACAAGTATCAACTGAGCAGGCAACATTGATGTTGCAAGAGAGAAAAACTCCTGGGAGCTAAACTATCGGTGAGCTTTTCATGATCAGGAGTTGTTTTAATACTTTCTCTTAGTGGGATCAATAGTGAATCCATAGTCATTTGCTGGCCTGTCGGCGAGCTGGCCTTATGAAATATTTTGGTATGTATTCAGTAGCATTTGTCTTATTTGTGATAGTTATTAGAAATATAGACAATACAGACTACATCTTCTTATTTATCTTATTTAAATGTTGTACTAGACTTCCCCAACAAAATTAAAACATATGAAAAATGCATGTCATGGTGGAAAGTGCACTAATTATATGAATGAAACTGATATTGAATGCTAGGATTAGAAAAAATTCTTACACTTTTTTCTGTTTAATTAAAAAAAACCGCACAAAACGACAGACTGATGCAAAAATGGACAAACGAAATACAGGTAGGCTTCAACATACTGTTGAGCCTGGTCCCCCAACCAATGTTAAGGAAACACGCTAAACAGAATGTGCAGCATTAGTCAGTTAGGCAGACAGGTAAATTTGTGAGATAAGTTTGTATGTTAGTTAACACTCAGTAAAAAGCAGATACGCTTGTGCTATCAAAAATATAGTTTATTCCATTTAAGACTTATAGCATAGTCAAAAACAGTCCATTAGTCATGTATCATTTCAGTCAGTCCATTTGGGGATACTCAATTCGCAAAGTCCGTGTTGAATATTCAATGTCAGTTCACTTACAATAAATCAGTCTGTATTATCTCTTCTCACCGTTGAGAAAAATCAACACTCCTTTCTCTTTCCCGTTCCAGAAGGAAAAAATGCAGTCATCAATCCATCCAGTAATTAGGGATCATTAAGCCAGAGTTTTATGCCGTTGTCTTGCTTCTTTTTATGGTGCTTTTACAACCACTCCCTTAATTACATTCTTGCAGTTCAAGTTACAGACACTTTAACCAACAGACCATGATAACTTATTTATTATTTTACCTAAACCAGTTAGGGTAAACAATATTATCCCAAACACATACAACCACAATTGAATCCAAAATTTATGTTGCTAGGGAAGACATTTGTTAAGTGAATTTTGCACCCTTTTTTGACTTTTACTGTTCAGTGAATCACTGCATGATTCAGTTAGTGACATGATTGTTAAGCGAATTTGGCTTCTCCATTGACTTTGCTTGTCAGAAGGTTGCAAAAGGGGCATTGCAACCATCATAAATGTGAACCAATCGCCAAGCCTCTGAATTTTGATCATGTGACCATGGGGATGCTGCAATGGTCATAAGCATGAAAAACTGTCATAAGAATTTTTTTTCAGTGCTGTTGTAATTTCAAATGGTCATAAATGGACTGTTGTAAGTGAAAGACTGTCTGCATAGACAATAGAGACTTCTGTCAGGATTCCGGCCTTTATTCCAATTAAATCATGAGCCTTGAGCCACACTCCCAAAACTAAAAAAGATTTATTTGAAGTTAACATTCTACATCTGGCATTAACCTGGGCGTAGCCAACTCTGAGATACATAATTCACTGTCACCCTTTATCCTGCTTTCCCCCCCACCCCTCTGCGTTTATCATCCAACGAAAAACATCCATTATGCTTTCCAATTAGATTTTTCCCAGCAGAAGCTTCAGCCATCTTATGAGCTTTTGAAGAAAATATGAATGGAATTTACTTTCAATTCCACACTGCCGCCTGCTCTTTGAAACTCCCCCCGCTTCTTTCTGTTGTCAACTATAAAACGTGTATTCAAAATGTTTTATGAGTTAACAACTACATCTTTCTATTCATCTTATTTAAGTGCTGTAATAGACTTCCCAACCAAATTAAAACATATAAAAATGCATGTAACAATGCAAAGTGCGCTAAAAATATTAATGAAACTAATATTAAATGCTAAGTTTAGAAAAAAAATTCTTAGACAATTTTCTACTTAATAGTTAGAAAAACAGATAGATGCAAAAATGGACAAAGAAATACTAAAAGATAATTGGGGGTGGGGGTAGGGAATAAAACCAAGAACATCCAAAATTGATAGATACCTCTAGTTCTTTTCCATTAATAATAACTGATGGAGTGGGGTATAGATATGATTTTTTTTGAAAGCACACTTCATTAAATGAGGGGGCTAAGACTCATCAGATTATGGCAGCCATCTTATAATGGCCTTTGGTTTTTATAAATCAGGAAATTATGCACCATAGGAAGACCAGTAAAATGCAACACAAGGAATAAGAATTGAAGCCATGAAATTATTATTAGTTATTTATTTAGCTAATGGAATAGTGTGCCATCCCATATGAGTTTAGATTATAAGACTGAAGAAGTACAGGGGGCAAATGTGGCTATGTAGAATATTTTTCATCCTGTTTCTTGGTCAGAAATGACTTAAGAGACAATTAGTGAATCTGCTATGCCACACAAGGGTTTCTACAAGTTTATAAAGGTCAAATAATGAACTGGATATCATGGCATTAAGGCCAACTCCACTCCTTATATGTTTATATCCAGTTCTGCAACACAAAGACGAAAAGGATGAAGCTTGTATTGCAACACCACAATATCCATTTTGTCATTTCATACAGTTTTGGTCAGCACATTACAGAAAAGGTATTAAGACTTTGGAAAAAGTGCAAGGAAGAGCAACTAAGATGATTAAGGGCCTGGAGGCAAAATCATATGAAGAATGGTTGTAGGAACTGGGTATGACAGAAAAGCCATATCCAGTTATGGCTCGTCAGTGGTGGGATTCAAATTTTTTTACTACCGGTTCTGTGGGCGTGGCTTGGGTGTGGTGTGGCTTGGTGGGTGTGGCAGGGGAGGGATACTGTAAAATCCCCATTCCCTCCCCACCCCACTAACCTGCTTTCCAGCTCCATTCTCCTGTGAAGGGCAACAAAAGAAGACCCAGCCAATCAGCTGGGACTCAATGGGAGGCAGAGAATAAATGGAGGCAGGGCAAGTCAGAGGTGGTATTTGCCAGTTCTCTGAACTACTCAAAATTTCCACTACCGGTTCTCCCGGTCAGAACCTGCTGAGTACCACTTTTGTGGCTAGTCCAGAGGAAAGAAGGACTAGGAGTGACATGATCGCAGTATTCTAGAATTTGAGGGCCTGCCACAAATGGGGGGGGGGGAATCAACCTATTGTCAAAGTAGCAGAAGGCAAGGCAAGAAACAGTGGATGGAAACTAATCAAGGAGAGAAGCAACGCAGAATTAAGGAGAACTTCCTAAGAGTGAGAACAATAAACCCAGTTTTCCTTCAAAAGTTGTGGATGATCCATCATGGGAGGGCCACCAGTCTGAAATGATATAGGGTCTCATGCTTGAGTAGAGGGTTGCAGAGGTAATATTCAGCAGGTTCTGACCAGTTCTAGAGAACCGGTAGCGGAAATTTTGAGTAGTTTGGAGAACCAGCAAATACCACCTCTGACTGGCCCCTCCCCCATTTATTCTCTGCCTCCCAAGTCCCAGCTGATCAGCTGGGTCTTCTTTGGTTGCCCTGCAGAGGAGAACAGAGCTGGAAAGCAGGTTAGTAGGGTGGGGAAGGAATTGGGATTTTGCAGTAACCTTCCCCTAAATAAAAAAGATGGAGATGGAGAAGAGACACAGAATTCCCCTTCTTAAACCACATGTAAATTGTTAAATAACGACCTGCTAAATGCAGATACAGACAGGAGCAGTTTGATAGAGACGGTTTTTCAGAAAAGCTGAAGGAATGGCTTTGTTCTCCTTCTGCATCACACTCCCTTTATGAGAGCTGAGGTAAAAGAAAAAATAGTCAGGGGAATAGTGTGTGTATTTGTATGTGTGTATATGGATAGTCAATCAGGGAATTGTAAAATTGAAGCCATGACGCCATGTGTGTCCTGTTGATACTGCATGGAAACAGTAAAAGAAAAAGGCTTTTTTTTAAAGATATGAGCAAATAAAAAGGAAAAGAAAAATATTAGTATATTAGTTGGCAAGTTCCAAAGGGAAAATACTAACCAGTAACAAAGAAAAGGCAGAGCTGCTTCTGTCCTACAAATAGTCCACATCTGACAACCATAACTGAGCATGAAATTATGGTCATAAACCATGGCTGTCACTAAGCAGGACACCATGTGATTGCTCTTGATTTTGCCATCTGTTTTGCAGTCATCATTAAACACTGTAGTTATTAAGCGAACTGGGCTTTTTTTTTCTTACTTTCAGAAACTGAAAGTAAACACTGGAAACTGGCAAAAATGCCAAAAAATGGGTGGACACTGCAAATGGCCATAAATATGTAGCCAAGTGCCCTGTGGGAAGGACTGGTGGTTGTGATAATTTGGGTCATAAGTACTCTGGGGTGATCTGTCATAACTTTGAACAGACAGTAAGCGAGGACTACATATACTGTATTGGTCTTCTCCAGCAACTTCCCCCACCAACTCTAAAGCAGCGGTCACCAACCGGTGGGCCATGAGAAAATTTTGGTGGGCCACAGAGAAATCTCATCCCCCAGAGCATTCCCCCAAAGCAATTAATCCAGGCTGCGCAGAAACACAAGGCTGCTCAGCCCACATGGCCCGCAGGAAGCCTCCCCGCCCACTCACTCCTTACCTGGCAAACTTGTCTGCTAAGTTGCTATTTTTCCTTTTTCTGACCATCGTCTGTTCTGCTGTGCCAGGAGATTTAGATTAGCTAGGAAGCAGGAAATGGTTGGATTTCTTGCTTTCTAGCTAAGCACAGCTGAACCTCCTTTAGGACTGAAAGTTTGCTTGCAAGCAAATTCAGTGCAGACTCATGGCAAGCAAATTTGGGAGACTGAGCTAGCCGATGGCAGATAGATATAAATCACTGAATGATACTGTGAGCAACTCAATCTGCCTGCTTTGCCTGATTTTGGATAAAAGTTGCTTTTTTATATAAAAAAATCAATATTTACATACATGGTGTGTTGTGAGTTAATTTTGTGAGTTTGCTTGCAAGCAAATTTTATGTGACAGACTGAGCTAGCCAATGGCAGATAGATAGATTTCTGAGTGAATCTGTGATTCTGTGAGCAACTCAATCTGCCTGCCTGCTTTGCCTGATTTTGGGTAAAAGTTGTTCTTTTTTATAAAAAAATCAATATTTATATAAATATTTATAATATTTACATACAAACCATACCGAGCCAGTAACATGACCACCAAGCCACACCCACAAATTAAGCCACACCCACAGAACCAGTTAGTGGTCCCTGGGATCTAAAATTATGAGTTTGGTGGTCTCTGAGGTCCAAAAGATTGGCGACCCCTGCTCTACAGGTTACATTCCACCAGGAAATTATAAGGTACAGAAACGTGAATTGTAAGCTATTGAAACTTGAGATGAATAAATTATGAGGGTTTGAAATTCTCTGCATGCTCATTGCAAATCAAATGCAGGTAGTCCTTGACTTACGACCACAACTGAGCCTGACGTTTCTGTTGCTAAGCAACACTGTTGTTAAGTGAGTTTTGGTTTATTTTATGACCTTTCTTGCCACAGTTTGTTAAGTGGTGCGTTGCAGTAACACAGTTGATTCAATTTGGCTTCCCCATTGACTTGGCTTGTCAGAAAGTCACAAAAGGGAATCTCATGACTGCAACCATCATAAATATGAATCCGTTGCTAAGAGTCTGGATTTTGATCACATGAACATGGGGATGCTACAGCGGTTGTAAGTGTAGAAAAATGGTCCAAAGTCAACTTTTTTTCAGTGTTGCTCTAATTTCAAATGGTCACCAAATCAAAGGTTTTAAGTCAACTCATAAAACATTTTGTATACATGTTTTATAGTTGACAACAGAAAGAAGGGGGGGGAGTTTCAAAGAACAGGCGGCAATGTGGAATTGAAAGTACATTCCATTCATATTTTCTTCAAAGTCTGATTAGATGGCTGAAGCTTCTGCCGGGAAAAATCTAATTGGAGAGCATGATTGATGACTCTTTGCTATGGATGTTTTTCGTTGGATGATAGACCCAGGGGGTGGGTGGGAAAGCAGGATAAAGGGTGACAGTGAATTACGTATCTCAGAGTTGACTACGCCCAGGTTAGTGCCAGACGAGAATGTTACCTTCAAATAAATCCTCTTTAGTTTTGGGAGTGTGGCTCAAGGCTCATGATTTAATTGGAGTAACTGCTGGAACTCTGACATCAATAGAAGTACAGTGTTTATCCCAGGTGCCAGGAAGGGGTGGCATCACTTTATTCTATTTTGGTTAGGTTTGGAGAAGTTGAGTGAGGATAACCTGAATGGTCCCTCTAACACAATGGTGAGCTGCAACCAGTTTAACAACCGGTTCTGTGAGTGCTCGCTTTGTGCGTATGCGGAACATTCAATAAACAGCTATTTGAAGCTCTCCAGCTCACCTTCTAGCTTCCCCAGTGAGTAGAACAGCTGAGGTGAGATAATCCACTTTGCCAAGCAAATCAGCTGAGCTGCAAAAGAATGAAATGTAAGACAGGATACGGCAGGGGCAGGTGGGCGGGGCCAACTGATTGTCGTTCATACCAGTTTGCTAGAACTGGTGCAAATCAGCAGTAGCCCACCACTATTCTAACACCATGGCTTTATGAGTCTATAAAACTGTCCATGGCTCTGTCTATGGAGAGATTCTCAGTCATCCAGGTCATGGTTGTCCCAGAGATGCTTTTTCAAGAGACAACTGGCCTTTCTGGTATTTCTAGGAAGACGTTTTGCTTCTCATCCAAGAAGCTTCTTTGGTTCAGAGTTGAAGAATCTTTTTGGATAAGAAGTGAAACGTCTTCCAAGAAAAAACAAGGAAGTCCAGTTGCCTCTTGAAAAAGCAGCTTTTGGAATGTTCATGGCTCTATGAGTCTATAAAACTGCCATCAGTAGGAAAGCAGTTGCTGGTATCGTGGCAGCTAATAGTAAGAATTGATATCATGCTCCTTCATTACAGAAAGCTGTCAGGAAGTTTTGAAAGGCTATTTGTACTTTTCTTGTAAGGCTGTTGTAGTTTTTTATTCCAAGTTTGAACCACCATCTTGTGCAACTGTATGGAATGATTACACCATTGCTAATATAAAGATAAAGATACACTTGCTTAGCCTTCCTTCAGCAAACAATGCTTTTGTCAAAATCAGCTTTCTCTTCAGAAAGAGAGCACAGCAATTGCTCTCCGGTGGACAGAGGGACTCTGAGGATTTTGTTGTCAATTTTTTTTTTGAAAAAAATTGCAGATGAAGGATTACTGAACAATGCATCACAGTGTGATTCTGTGATGGCTGAATGACTCCATGATTTAACTTTTGGCAAAAGTGAATTTTATGGAGTCAAAGACCAAAAAAGATGGTCTTACAATAGCTAAATGGGTCGGGGTTAGAGTTCAGCTTAGGGACAGGTGTAAATAAGAAAATAACATCTTGATGAGGTTCGTAAATCATTTCCCATTTGAAGGTCTTCATTTCCTGCCTACGTAGATCTAGGTGAAATATTTTCAGAACTCCAATTCTAAAATAGGAATATATTTTATATATTTATATATTCTTCCACTATGGAAGAGATCTCTCCCTGGTTTTATGGGAGAAACAGCAATATTGTTCCCTTCTTTCATCCAAACAATGAAATCATTCGGGGGAAAAAATCTACATAAAAACAGACACTGGTCATTTTAAAATAATATATTTGGTGGGAGATGTATATTTAATAAGTTGCATCAGAGAAATTTGGATGTTCAACTTGTCTATCATAAATGCATATTAACAAATACTTGGTTACAAGGCATTTTGTATAAAGATTTCTGTATGCTAGGGAAATTTACAAATTAAAATACCTGGCAGACCACAATTAAGATGGACATTAAAATGGATCAGATTTCTATTGATCCATTAAACCATAAATTTTCAAAGCTCCAGCAACTTAACTAAGAAGTTCAACATTCGTTTTACTCTCCTCGTTAAAATGATAGTAGATGCTTTAGCGGGATGGGTGAGAGGAAGCAAAAAGTTTTAATTGAGAAAAGCTGTGGCTAGAACAAGTATATTTTTAATGGGCAAAGGCAGAATAAAGTTTTTAAAAAACATAAGCTATGCTACAACAGGTTAAAAACTTATCCTGTTTTCTACGGTGGCTGGTCAATTGTTAATAGAAAACCTGCCGATGTTGCACAAAGCTACAGTATTCTCGTATAGTTACTTTATAAAACCTGGTATTTAATAATAAGAAACCCTTAGGAGCATGCCGATGGTAAAGAGTTCCTTTTGAATACAGAAAATCCTGCACAGTTTGTTTAATGACCAAAATTAGAATGACACTGAAAAGAAAGGTGACTTTTGACTAGTTTAAGATCGTTGCAGGATAGGATAAGTTCAAGGTACCATGTTTCTCCAAAAAGACAACCCACCTTGAAAGGGATCCCTGTCATGTTTTTGAGCGCATGAGATCAAATTAAGCCCCACCCACAAAATTAGACCTAATTAAGACCCCACCCTCCCCAAGATGCAGGGGGTGGGGCAAGGCACACAGGTAAAAAAATAAGCGCAGGGGTGGGGCTGCCCTACTTACCAGGCCTCACACACCCCGACACAAGCCTCGCATTCTTCTGCAGCCATTTGCTGCCACTCAAACGCATCACCCTGGCCTCCATTTTGCCTTCAGATGCCTGCTGGAAGGCATCTGCAACCAATAACAGGCTGTTTTCGGCTGCAAATGCCTTCCGGAGAGCCCTGTGCAGCTAATAATAGAACTCCAAATCGATCCAAAGCTCTATTATTGGCTGCAGAGCGCTTTCCAGAAGGCATCTGAAGATGAAATGAAGGCCGGGGTGATGTGTACAAATGGCGGCAAGCGGCTACAAAAGAAGTGGGCCAGCAGTGGGTTCCTGCTAGGCGGATTTGTTGGTGCCACTGCCGCGAGGTGAGTCAATAAATTAGAACCCTCCAAAAAGAAGGCCTAGCCTTTTTTGGGGGGGGTGGAGGTCAAAAGAAAATAAGACCCGGCCTTCTTTTTGGAGAAAGATGGTATTGGAACTTCTTCATGCGTTAAGTTTATTTACTCAGCCACAAATTCTATTGAAATAAATGGGTGGCTGTCCATGCCATTTATAGGAAAAAAGATTATCCTAGAACATGTTTTTGATATTTCCATGTCCAAGGATCAAGTAGCAAAGAATAGGAATGATCATTCTTTGAGATTCTACGGAGAGCTTCAAATCAGAATAAATAAAACTGGGCTACTTTTCTTTGTTGACTTGCTTGATTAGATTTTGCCCTGTTCACCATCTAGCAGACTCTCAATGATTAACAGCATCCATCAGTACAAAGTGATGAAACATCTAGGGTAAAAACAAATAAATCAAAGGAACATAAAGAAATTAATCCTAACATTCATGGTGTCAAGTGTTGTCTTAAAGACTTTAGGGGGGGAAGAGGGTGGAACTAGTTTTGGTAGCCAAGAGAAGTAGTTGAATTCTTAGGAGAAGGCTATTGGAGACCCAGTTTGGTCTGGTGGTTGCGGTGCTGGCCTAGAAACCAGGAGACTGTGAATTCTAGTCCCGCTTTAGCTAGGAAAACCAGCTGGGTGATCTTGGCCTAGTTTCTCTCTCAGCTCAATTCAGATGGTTGTTGTTCTGGGGAAAACAGGAAGAGGAAGGAGTGTTAGGTATGTTTGCTGCATTGAGTTGTTTAAGTAGATAAATGTCAATGTGCCGATGCCACAAAACAACAAAAAATCTTCCCCAAGTTGCATATATATGGGAACATTGTTCTTGGAACTGAGGGTGGCATTTACAGGATTCCTTCTAATTTTTATCAATGCAGCAAGAACATTTTGTAGAGTAGGTTAGGAAGAACCCAGCTGCCACCAGGGGTGGCATTCAAAAATCCCAACAACCAGTTCTCTGCCTGGTTGCAGGGTGGGCGTGCCATGGTGGGCATGGCCTACCAGAACTTCCAGGAGGGACATTTTTCGCATTCCCCAGAGTCCGGATATTTCCCTCGAACCTCTGGGAGGGCAAAAACAGCCTCCCCCAGGCTCTAGACGCCCTCCAAAAGCCGGAAACAGGCCCATTTCCGGACTTCCGAAACTTCTAGGGGGGGGCATTTTTCCCCTCCACACGGACTAGTCTGCATATGCGTGAAGATTCTTGGGAGGGGAGGGGTGGGTGGACAGAGCCAGTTGGTTAGTTCAACTATTGGTTCTGTTGTGTATACAATAAAGTAATAAAGTGTAAGCTTGAGGTAAAGTGCAGGGTTCTGGCCCTGCACTTCTGATTGGCTATTAAGCGGCCAAACCGGATTGGCCAGTTCTAAGGAATCCGATTGGCCCTTAACGGAGAGTTACTATTGGTTGAAAGAGCTAGCGTTCCTAGCTCGCTATTGGTTAAAGCTTACAAGGGTTGCCTATATAAGACAGAGTTCACTGTTGTTAAATTGAGAAGTCACAATGCAAATAAAGAGCTGAAGTTCACCGTTCAGAGGCTGTCTCCCTTTATTTCGACTCATGCTCAGTACATAACAGGTTCGATGAACCAGATGTAAATTTAAGATCCAGTTTGCCTGAACCAGCCTGAACCAGCTGAATCCCACCTCTGACTGCCATAGAGGCAGTGTGAGCTCCATGGATGAGTGGAAATTGTATCCCTTTTCCCAAGTATAATGGTATGTGGAATTGTCTTGGAAGACAGGAGAAAGAACTGCAGACTGTGTGGGAAGTGTTTTGGAAGTTTATTTATTTATTTAACTGCTTCTGGTGCGGCTGCAGTGAGATCATCCCAGGGTCTTTGAAATTTCCTGCAGGGACATTTTTGAGCTCCATGTGTTATAATTTGTCCCAGAGCACCACAATCGTATTGTGGGCTCTCGGCCATTCCCCACTTAAAGAGCTTTGCCACAGTTCCAGCATGGCCTACTCTGATTCTGTTCAGGTGGCTCTATTTTTAGGGACAGCTGGATTCAGAGGTGGTACAGAAATATGTTAAGGGGTGATACGTAGCACAGACTGAGGCATTAGGCAATAAACGTTAGCGGCAGAAGTGTCATTCAGAAGGCTCTGGCCAGTTTTGGAAAACTGGTAGCGGAAATTTTGAGTAGTTCAGAGAACTGGCAAATACTACTTCTGACTGGCCCCACCCCCATCTATTCCCTGTCTCCTGAGTCCCAGCTGATTGGCTGGGTATTCTTTGATTGCCCTGCACAGGAGAACGGAGCTAGAAAACAGGTTAGTGGGGTTGGGAGAGAATAGGGATTTTGTAGTAACCTTCACCCCAGGAGTGAGATGGGAATAGAGATTTTGCAGTATTCTTCCCCTGCCACGCCCACCAGGCCATGCCCACCAAGCCATGCCCACAGTAGTAATAGTAACAAATTTTGAATCCCACCACTGCCTGCATTCCTGAAAATGACCCTTCCTAATTTTCCAGACAGTAAAATAAGAGGAAGGGAGGAATATGCTCAGATTTGTAACATTCTGTTAACGTAATCTTACAAGAAAGGTAGATCTGATATTCCTTGGGGTGCTTGTGTAGCCTACACTTGAAGAGCTAACACCAGGATGTGGTCAACACCTTAACCAGTACATTATATTGGTTCATCTGTTTCTCCCCACATTTTACTTCTTGTAACAGATGCTTGAATATATCTGGCATCATCTGAGCAAACCTCATTGCCCAGAAAGGTTGCAGAATAAAATTTCTAGGGCTTAAAAATTCAAAAGCCATGACAAATGCAAATAAATTATGCAAAGCAACACAGAGAGGGAAAAATTTGCTTAACTGTCCATAAATTATATAGGCTGCAGATTGCATTTTATTTTCTCTAGGTGGAATTTTCTCTATCTCAGGGCAGGGTTTTGCTTTCATTTATTATATTTTAAGATACCAAAGACATGCAGCATTGCCTACAGCGCTTGCTGTAATATTCTGATATTACATTATTATTAATGTTCCACCATAATAAATGCTTTTTCCAGACATGAAATTTATGATGCTGAGGGAAGCTGGGTTTCCAACACTGCGATATATTTTGTGCATCAAATCAAAATCTCATCTTTGTGGGTGAAGAAAGAGAAGCTTAAGGTGTGAACTCACACTCTATAATGTTGACTACTGATTCTTGGAATGATCTGTGTTATGAATGAATAAAGGCATTTAATAACGTTTTAACAACCTTAAGTAAAAAGCAGGGTTCTAATCCTGCACTTCTGATTGGCCGATAATAGTGACATCGGATTGGTCCTTTCTGGGAAATCTGATTGGCTGTTGACGGGTCAACTCTCATTGGTTCAAGGGTTAACACTTCCCTGTTTTTCATTGGCTAATAGGACAGCAGCCAAACCTATAAAAGGGCTGCTGCTGCCCTAGGTGATTGCTCTGTTCAGTATGATTA
Source organism: Emydocephalus ijimae (assembly GCA_004319985.1). Lineage (NCBI taxonomy): Eukaryota > Metazoa > Chordata > Lepidosauria > Squamata > Elapidae > Emydocephalus > Emydocephalus ijimae. The sequence continues at coordinate 15,088 of BHEV01010369.1, forward strand.
ATAAAGAGTTGAAGTTCACTGTTCACTGCCTCGTCTCCGCTCCTTGCACCCATGCAACAACACCCATGCAACAATCTGAGATGGGCCTGCTGATACTTTTCAACTTATGACCATTTGTTTAAAGAATAAAGATACAACAGTGCTGAAAAAAGTGACTTAGTACTGAAAGTAACTGTCAAAAATGAAACTTTGGCAGCTAGGTGCCTTTTTGTTTCAATTTACCATTAGAATAAAGCAGAGGTGGTATTCAGCAGGTTCTGATCAGTTCTGGAGAACTGGTAGTGGAAATTTTGAGTAGTTTGGAGAACCGGCAAATACCACCTCTGACTGGCCCCACCCCATCTATTCTCTGCCTCTCAAGTCCCAGATGATTGGCTGGGTCTTCTTTTGTTGCCCTGCACAGGAAACCAGAGTTGAAAAGCAGATTGATGGGATGGAGAGGGAATGGGGATTTTATAGTATCCTTCCCCTGCCATGCCCACCAAGTGGGCATGGCTTGGTGGGCATGGCAGGAGAAGGATACTATAAAATCCCCATTGCCTACACACCTCTCTAACCTGTTTTCCAGCTCCATTCTCCTGTGCAGGGTAACCAAAGAAGACCCAGCCAATCAGCTGGGACTCAGGAGGCGGAGAATAGATGGGGATGGTGCCAGTCAGAGGTGGTATTTGCCGGTTCTCCAAACTACTCAAAATTTCCACTACTGGTTCTCCAGAACTGGTCAGAACGTGGTATGTACCACCTCTGCTCTGACTGGAGATTTTGCAGTATCCTTCCCCTGCCACGCCCACCAAGCCATGCCCACAGAACGGGTAGTAAAAATGTTTCAGTCCCACCACTGAAATAAAGGGGAGGGAGTTGTTGCTTTAGAATGAGTTAAATGGAGAAATGAAACCTCTACAATTCTACTGAAGACCGAGAAAGCCTGAAACATTTCCAAGGACATTATAGAAGGTGTGGAGTTGAAGCAGATGGTTTCCATAATCAAATTAAATTACATGACTACATGAGAGGTTGGAGTTGGCTGGGAACATCATTTTTTTAATTCTTTGAACTGGTGTCTGGGAACCTCAGAGTTAGTTTTGCTTTGACATTATCATGCAGTGGTATGATTCCATTTTCAGAAATGGAATGAACCTGGAATTTTATTTAGATTCTTGAGATCGACATTGGCAGTAACTTACTATTGGTCCTTGCAGTTATTACTGCCACAGTTCGCAGCAGTCACATGATCAAAATTCAGGCACTTGGAAACTGCCATGAATTTATGGTGGTTTTAATGTCTCAGGTCACATTATCACCAATTTGAACCTTTCCAGGTGCTTCTGACAAGCGAAGTCAATAGGGGAAACTGGGTTTGCTTAATTAACTACAGCAAAAAAGTTTATGCAATCAGGTGCATCACTTAGTGACAGAAATCCCAGTCCCAACTGTGGCTCTGTAGTTAAGGACTACCTGTAGTCCTTAATGTACTTTTATAAGTACCATTCACCATTGAAATCGGTGGCGCAGTGGTTAGAGTGCAGTACTACAGGCTACTTCTGCTGCCTGCCGGCTGCCTGCAATTTGGCAGTTCAAATCTCACCAGGCTCAAGGTTGACTCAGCTTCCATCCTTCTGAGGTGGGTAAAATGTGGACCCAGATTGTGAGGGGGCAATAGGCTGACTCAGTAAACCACTTAGAGAGACCTGAAAAGCACTGGAAAGCGGTATATAAGTGTAAGTGCTATTGCTATCACCAAGTGTGAGTATTTTAACATCAGAATATTATTGCCTTGTGGTTGTTGAATGGACATTGACAGAAAGTTGACCAAGTAATTGAAAGTTTTGAAATGCTTGCTTGCTCTTTGTCTCCTAGCTATGGAAAGAGGGCCAAAATGGGTGTTGTCTCCTATTATGTGTTGCAAAAAAGAAACATGTAAAGAAGATATATTCTAACTTCAGAGAGTAGCTTCTAACTAGTCATACTATTTGAGGTCTTCCTTTTGTTCCTCTTTATGGATAAAATAACACATGCAGTATACAACCCAAAAGTAAAATCAAATGGATGAGATAAAATACTAGCATAACAAAGATAAAATAATAAATATTTTTTACAAATTAGAATGGTGTGTCAATTACACTGTGCAAGTGTAAATTTAAAATAGTACAATCTATTAAGTGAAATTACGTATCAACTAAAACAAGATGGCTAATGCATATTAAACCTGAAGTGATGAATAAAATAGAAATGGTTATGCTGTGACCTAGTATGGTTTATTTTCATCATGGCTGTAAGAATTTGGCTACTGTACAAAGGATGAAGGATTTTGAATCTTCCAGAAGATGGTGAACATAGAAATCACCTGGCCTTTTTGGAAATGTACACAATTAGGAGCAGAATATAAGCGGATCTGATATTCTTGTAGAATTTACAATGAAATATTGCTTGCAAAATGGTTTGGATCTCCTTGTCACCCCATGGGCAGGTATGCTTGGTTAATGGGATTTGGAGCATCTGCCTTGAAGCAATGTGGATAGTAAGATGTTATGTCTGCCTTTGAAAAATGCTACCCTCAGTTTGGCAAAATTCACTGAAACAGTACTTCATTCACTTCAATCAAATGGTCAATCAAATGGCAACTTCAAATCTCAACAAATAAACGCTCTGTCTTACATATTGGCAGAAAAAATCAGAAAATAAAATACAAGCTAAATAGTCAAGACCTTGTTGAGGATCCAAACTTTGTCAAGGACCTTGGAGTACTCATCTCTAATGACCTAAGTGCTAGAGCCCACTGCAACTACATAGCCAAAAAGGCATTAAGAGTTGTTAATTTAATCCTATGTAGCTTCTTCTCTGGTAATATCACACTACTAACTAGAGCATACAAAACATTTGCTAGACCTATACTTGAATACAGCTCATCAGTCTGGAACCCATATCATGTATCAAGTATTAACACAATTGAAAAAGTCCAGAAATATTTCACAAGAAGAGTTTTCCACTCCTCTACTCATTGCAGAATACCTTATGCCACCAGACTTGAAATTCTAGACCTAGAAAACCTAGAACTACGCTGCCTCCAGTCCAATCTAAATATAGTATATAAAATCAAACATTGCAATATGACCACTCTTCACCCTTGTGACTGTTGCAGCATTGCTGTCATCACATGATAAAAATTCAAATGCCTGGCAATTGGCAAATATTTATGATGGTTGCAGTGTCCAGGAATGATGTGATCACCATTTGTAACCTTCCCAGCTGGTTTCCAACCAACAAGGTCAATGGGAAAAGCCAGATTCACTTAACAAACAGGTTACTACAGGTTCTCTCACCAGGCTCAAAGTTGACTCAGCCTTCCATCCTTCCAAAGTCGGTAAAATGAGGACTCAAAATTGTTGGGGGCAATGGGCTGACTCTGTAAACCCTTTAGAAAGGGCTGTAAAAGCACTGTAAAGCAATATATAAGGCTAAGTGCTATTGCTATTAACTTAACAATTACATGATTCACTTAACAACTGAGGAAAGAAAGGTCATAATGTGGGGCAAAACTCATTTAATAACTGTCTTGGTTAGCAACAGAAATTTTGGGCTCCATTGTCATAAGTTGAGGACTATCTGTAGCGCAAAACTTAATATTGCAAAATAGCCCGATTCACAGATGTACTAATCCACCACCAACGGTTATAAACCATAATATCCAGATTAACATGTCATGGTTTAGTGGAACCAAATCAGAGGTGTCCCTATCTGAGTCAGAGGAAAATAGCTTCTTTATGTTCTCAGCTGCTTCTCCCAAGCCCTCAACGATTCACTATTGTTGTAGGATGTTGTTGGGTTTGTCGTTTGCTTTGTCCAGCCCTGCCTGAACAGCCTGTTGCCCTTGGGAGTGAGTCAGTGTTGCTGACACAAGGATTTCATGGCCAGTTTATTCTTACATTTGGAATAAGGCATCTGGGAAGTGAACACCACAATCTCCTCTTGTCATCTGACAGAGTAGAATGACTTGGGAGCACCTCCTGTGCAGAATTATCCACACAAAAATTTCTTTTTCTGTTGAAGAAGAAAATCTGGAAGGTTTTCTGTATACGATGTCATTTGCAAATATGGCTCAGAATTTATGAAACACACTTTGAGGCTTTGAGGAACAATGCAACTTACTCTCAGGAAAAACAAACAAACATTTGGTGTGTTTTTCCTGGGCTTTCTTTTCCAAAACGATTAGACTGCTTAAAGAAAACACCTGGATACTCCTTCCACTATATTTTCCTTCACATTGCATTTGTTGGGTGGATAATGTTTAATCTCAGTGACATTCTGCTTACATAGCACTCAACGCATGGATGTACTCCTAGTAATTTAGCCTTACATGGACATTGTTTCAAACCAGGACTTAGTGCTAGTTTAAAACTTAAGCTATGTTGTTATGCTTTTAAATTCTTTTCTTGCTGTGGTGATTGAAACCCAGCATTGCTGAAACTTATATTACCTTTTCAACATTATTGTGCTTTTCCCATGATTATCTCTTAAGATAATACTTATGGCTGCCTTATATTTAACAAATCAAGGCACGCAAGCGAATGTTTGCTGGCAAGAGAGTAAAGGATTACAGATTAACAGATTAATCTAGTCCAACCCTAAATATTATTTTGCATCTCCTGTATTACACACATGATTTTATGCTTTTCACAGTTGGACTTTTCAGCATAGATGCACAATAATAATAATTGTGGGGTTTCCTTCCCCTACAACAGCAAATTTGTCCTGGATCAGTGCATTTAGTGAAAGGTGTTAGAAAAAGAAAACCTTGTGCTGATGATGTTATCTAGTTGGATAGTGAAATGTCTGCAAGCAAGCAACCAAGCTTAGAGAACATCAAATGACTCTACAAAACCCAAAAACTCTGTGGATCTTTGTTTGCATAGTTGTTTTTGTTCACAGAAGGGACCCAGCAGGCACCAAGGCTGGTCACCTCAATACCTTCATCCTGTAGCTGCTAGACTGGCATCATCCCTTTGATTCACAAAAGCCAGATGACTATTTACAAGGTTAATGTGTTGTCATAGCAACGTGGTGCACTTGATCTTATAGCACGATGATTATGCTAGAAGAAGTATGCTCGCCACTTGTCATATTCGGCTATGATGAACCTATTTCTTTTTATATTTGCACAAATATTGCATGAGTTTGCTTCAGGGCACCCACTGTAAAATAAGACACTTCACGCCATTAATTGAGCCTTGAATAATATTTTTAGCTATCTGAATAATAAATGGAAAATGTTTCCTTTTAGTGCTTCAGAATAATTATCTTTTTTATTGTTAGTATTTAATGCCTTAATGCCTTCCCTGGACTGCGTAATAACTTGGCCTGTTCTGGAATTTGCACGAGTTGCTTTTCTCGATTTGATTTCCCTTCACAGATCTAGGTCTCGATCAATATTTTGACTTTAGGTTTAGAAATTTGCACTTAATATATTTTGTCTACTAAGTGAATACTCAACCTTTATTGTCTATTGATTGACACAATGGCCAACACAATGGGTATTCTCAAAGGGCTGCCTGCATGCTTCATTTTACCCTTTGTAAAGGTTATCTTTTATTGGCATTGTAGTCTAAGCTGAAGTGGCAGAATTGATGAAATTAAACATTGTTCCCAGTACAATTAAGGCTGAACTCTGTTGCTCCTTTATGCAAAACATGGAAGGTGATATTTCAAATTGAAATTTGAAAATGAAGCAAGAAAGTTGCCCTCAGCCATGATATTTAATATTTCTATAATGAAAGCCGTACTTACTTTACATGTTAAAGTTCATAGCTTTAAACGCCTGTTTTATTTTTCTGCAAAATAGTTTTTAAAATGCATTTAAATTGAATTGTGTCAGAAACTTTAATGAACTGTAAAAACTACGTTTGAACAATTGCATTACTTTGAATCAAATTTTACTCTAGGAAATAAGATTCAGAGTGGATTGTGTAGAAGCATGGACTGAAAAAAAATGTCCTTCCCAGTAGACAGTGAGAAACTTCAGAGTATTAAAAAGATCATGGTTTGAAGGTATCTTAGAGACCTTATAGTCCTAATCCCTGTTTGGTAGAGGTTCCACTCTATCAGCAGTGTCAAACTCAATTTCATTGAGGGCCGCATGAGGGTTGTGTTTGACCTTGGGGGGCATGGCCATCTCAACATCATTTGTGTCAAGGACACCTGTGGTAATCTGGATGGGGCTGGGGATCTTGTGGCTGAAGGCCGTGAAGGCCCTCCTGAACTCTGTTTTTGCTGGCAGAGGCACTGCAGGCTTCTCCTTCACTGTTTTCAGGGTGGCCCCATAGGCCAGATCTAAGCACCCTATGGGCTGGATGCAGCTCTTGGGCCTTGAGTTTGACACCCTGCACTATACCATCTGTGACATCTCCGTTTGTTGGAGGGCCTCTAGAGAAAAAAATTACACCACACCACAAGGCTGCCAATTGTACTGATTAATCTACAGCCAGGAAGTTTCATGAGATATCTTGGTTATACCTCATTCCTTGTAGTTTTAACCCATTGATTTGGCTTTGCCTTCTGAGGTAAAAAAAAGATAAGGTTCCCCTCACACATATGTCCTAGTCATTCCTGACTCTAGGGGGCAGTGCTCATCTCCATTTCAAAGCTGAAGAAACACAACCCTCATGCGGCCTTCATTTCACTGTCCGAAGATGTCTCCATGGTCATGTGGCTGGCATGACTAAACGCCGAAGGCGCACAGAACATTGTTACCTACCAACTCATTAAACCTCTAATACAGGGGTGTCAAACTCAATTGCATTGAGGGCCGCATCAGGGTTGTGTTTGACCTTGGGAGACTGGGGTGGGTGTGGCCAATTCAATGTCACTTGTGTCAGGGGTGCCTGTGGTGGCCTGGGCGGGCCTGGGGGGATCCTCCTGCAGCCCCCTGCCAATGAAAACAGAACCTGGAAGGGCTGCATGTGACCTTCCCAAGCTCTATTTTCACTGGCAGAGGCAGCATGGGCTGTCCCATCACTATTTCCAGGGCAGCCCCATGAACCAGATCTAAGCACCTCATGGGCTGGATCCAACCCACGGGCCTTGAGTTGGATACCCCTACTCTAATATGTCACTATCCTTTTTGAAATGCAGTGCCAGAATTGACCAGTATTCCAAATGTATGTCAGGTCAAAACAGAGATGCACAGAAGAAGAAGAAAAAAGAATACTATTGATATCTGTCTTTGCTACTTCTAACAGCAACCTAAGCTCAACGAACACTCCAAGAAGTAAAAGAAAATGTGTTCAGAAACCCTGAAGATAAGATAAAAGGTAAAAACCTTACCTGCAGAAGGCTCATTCTGGGACAACTTTCTCCTTAAACTGGACAGTCTTTCAGATAAGTTGAAAGTCACTAGTGCAATGGCTTAGAAACCAGGAGACTGTGAGTTTTAGTCCTGTCTTAAACATGAAAGCCAGCTGGGCGATTTTGGGCCACTTGCTTGCTCTCAACCCGACTCACCAAGGTAGTTGTTGTGGGGGAAATACTTTGATCAAGTGAAGGTAGCAAACATACATGCTACCTTCAGTTGAAGGTAGCAAACATACCTGCTACCTTCAGTAGAAGGTGCGTATGTTTGCCACCTTCAGTTAATCTCTCTCTGTGTGTGTGACGGTGTTCTGCTTGTGTTCCCCAACCAGGGTTAAGGAGACAAGCTAAACAGAATGTGCAGCTTTAGTCAGGTAGGCACACAGATAAATGAGTGAGATAAGTTTGTATGTTTGTTAACATACAGTAAAAATAACAGATACACTTGTGCTATCAAAAATATAGTCTATTCCATTTAGAGTTTATAGCATAGTCAAAATAATAGTCCATTAGTCATGTATCATTTAGTCAGTCCATTCAAGGATATTCAGTTAGCAAAAGTCTGTGTAGAAATATCCTTATGTCAGTTCACTTACAATAAATCAACAGTCCTTCTCTCCCATTCGAGTAAGGAAAAAACGCAGTCTTCAAAACATCCAGTAATTAGGGATCATCAAAGCCAGAGAAAGAGCAAGCTGCCGTCTTGCTTCTTTTAAAGTGTTTTCACAACCACTCCCTGAATTACATTCCTACAGTTAAAGTTGCAGACACTTTAACTAACAAACTATGATTACATATTTATTATTTTACCTAAACCAGTTAGGGTAAAACAATGTTATCCCTAACATTCTCCCCTTTTAGGAAATAATAATAAATATAACTATTTACATCTTTAAATCATATTTGTTACAACTCTCTTTAAACTTAATTACTCCTTGAGCTTTTGTAAATTGGTCTGCAATGTTTTCTTCTGTCATGCAGTATTCCAATTTAATTAGCCCATTCTTTACAGATTCTCTAACATTTAAGTATCTTAAATCAGTATGCTTTGATCTAGTTTTTACAGCAATACTAGTAGCTAACTTTATGGCTGCCTGGTTGTCCTCGTACACAATAATGGAATCTTTAACAGTTATACCCATGTCTAATAATAACTGTTTGTACAAAATTAAGTCAGTGCAAAGTAATGACAGACATGAAAATTCCGCTTCCATCGTGGACAAACTTATATGCTGTTGTCTGATTGACCTCCATCCTATTAGTGTATTACCAAATAATATAGCCATTCCTGAGGTTGATTTTCCAGTGTTTATGTCAGTTGCAAAACTTGCATCTGCATAGGCACTAAGACTCAAATCACCCTTTGGTTCT
>BHEV01010371.1:0-19507 GCA_004319985.1 Emydocephalus ijimae
AAGGTTTAAGGACTTTCTTTCCTGTGCGATACGGGTTACGCATGAACTCCTTTCGTGTGCGCTTCCTTTCTCTTCTTCTTTATATATATATATATGAGTATGTATATATATGAGTATGTACTGTACATGGCCATGTACATGTTTAGTGTCTGTGTGTGTAAAATTCAAATTTGTAATCTGCTGCTTGATGCAGGGAGAGGTTGTGCAAATACTGAAAGAAAGAAACTGCAAAACAAATAGGAGCTTCACAGCTGTTAAATTTATATTTGAAGTTAAGCCTTTAAGTAAATCAGCATGGCATTTTCCAAAACTACTGTAAATTAATCCCAAGAAGTGATGGATTCAGGAACTGTTGATGGTCTGATTCAAGTATTATTTAATTTCCGCATCCATATGCTCAATGAAAAGCCATCAAGTCGCTCCAAGCTTCAACTTTGCACAGATTGTGAAGCCCTTTTGCTAACATTTAGGGACTTGGTCAAGACAGGAAGTTTCTATCGGAGTTGCAAAGACAGGGTTTCTAGTCATGAATCTCTGCATCTACATTTCTATGGGCAAAGATTGTATTCTGACAGACATTTGTGATAGATGATAGATAGATAGATAGATAGATAGATAGATAGATAGATAGATAGATAGATAGACAGACATGTATAAATAGACAGACAGACATGTACAGATATGTATGTATGTATAGACAGACAGACATGTATAGATATGTATGTATGTATAGATAGATGTATGTATAGATAGATGTATGGATGGATAGATAGATAGATAGATAGATAGATAGATAGATAGATAGTTAGATAGATAGATAGATAGATAGAATAGATGGGTATATGAAATATTCAATGCAAATGTATCTCTACACATGTACGGAATTACATTTTTTAAATAATTCTTGTACAGGGTTAGTGTCTTGCTTGATAAGGGAAATTGATCAAAAATATAAATGATTCAGAAGTAGGCCTTATTCAATAGGACTTATCTTTTGTGAATATAATTTAAGTGCTACCCTTGCAGTGCAAAACTATACTATATCAGTTTATTGACAACTAGTTTCTATTTTGTTGTTAGGGCTGACTATGTAACAGTGTATGAATGCTGTGATAATCAACAGATTTATGACTGACAGTACAATATGCACTAGAGCATCATGTGAGTTCTGGCATTTATGTCTCACAAACAAAAATCATAGATGATATCAATTCAAACTATTGATGACAATATCCCCATAAAGGCCCAAACTGGGGACTAAAATATGGGAGGATACCTCATCTGTGCAGATAAAAGATGCCAGGCAAGACCGTCATGTAGAGCATGAGAAAGTCTGTGCATTGGGTTGTTTTGATGGTCTTCCAGTCTTTATGCACTTTATTCCAGTGTATGACAACATACCATGCATTGTATGGACCAGACTATATATTAATCAAAGAACTAATGTCTTTGTGAACTTATAAATTCAAGAAAGAAGACCACAAAAGCTTGATGTAGACTTAGAGATGAACAATAGAATCAGAGGTTCCTTGTACATATATAATGGTTAATATATTTTGCCCATAATGGGTCATATTCGGCAGTATATTAAATGTGCCAAAATGTTTGGAAAATCAGTATTGCTCCTATTCAAAGCAAATGTTTGCATTTCAAAATTGTAAGGTTCTACAATTTTAGTTACTTCATTCTTTGCCATGTCAATATCAGAATGGTATTTTGGTCCAGAAAACACATTTTTAACTAGACTAAGAAGATCACTCTCTGAATACAAGAAAGAAACCTCCTTCAAGCTACACTAAAAAATAATGAGAAAACTCAAAGTACAAGTAGAAAAGGATGAGAAAGTAAGGTTTTTGTTGTTTTATTTCTCATTGTTGATGATGGCTATTCTAAACATAGACTGCATCATATCCAATCGTAATAGAAACCAATTCTCTCTGCTTTTGTAACATATTGTGGTGTGGGATGACTTTTAGTGAAGTGAAATGTCCTGGATCTTACAGTCTGTCTTTTCATCTGTAGCTTGCTCCTGTTTGGATGATTTGCCTTAGTTGAAAAAGAAAGAAATGCCATTCCATTCATTTCCTTGCAAGACAATCCTCATATTATCCAATCCAACAAGCCAGGAGCACATGGCAAAATGAGAAAGGAAGCATTTCATTTGTATCTCCCTGGTTGTTTTTCAAATGTACTGAATAATATATAGAGGGGATTAATTGCAGCCCAGGAATTTCTTATGTTTTAATAAAAGACTCTTCCTGTATCTTTTGGTTTTTAGTTCTTGTGAAGGCAACAGAATAAGTACCTTCAGCTCTGATCCTAAAGGCTGGTGCACAGCATTTTTTTTACAGGCTGTGGTAGATTTAAGCATCTGGGAGCATACTCTAATAATAAATTGTCCTCAACTTCCTATAGAAATGCACTATATATATATAAAACCTTTGCCCGAATAAACCTAGATCTTACCTGCCATGCCTGAACTTACTACACATTAACTTGCTTTAAATTCATTGCAGAGAGTTCAATTATTTTAGCTAATGTTGAAACAGGTCTAAATGGATGACATTCAATAATCAGTAATTCAATAATTTCTTTTTTCAGAAAGCACCAATTCTAATTCCATATATTGGCTCTAAATGTGGTTATTAATATTTGATATTGACTTTGGGTTGTATATAAAGTAATACAATTACAGGTCCTGAACAGGTAGCAGGAATGTGTGTGTTTTCTAGTGTCCATAAATTCTGTATAGAAAAACATCAGTTTATAGTTACTTCTTGTCTTTTTTGAACTTGTTTATCTTCACAACTTTTCTTTTCTTTGAAAAGGGTATTTGTTGAACCAGAAAAAAATAGCTTTAAATGTGTGGCTTTATTTGTGAAATTCAGAAGTCATAAAACAATATTCAATGTTTTAATTGATTTGAACTGCTGAATACAAACAGGTGCCTTCATTTTGTGGGGGGGATGTTAAAGGCAATTTAGAGATATGAGGCACTTTTTCGGTCTGCTGAGGATTCAACATTGTTGTAATCAAATCAGATCAGATGAAATCAAATTGTTTACTACAACCATAAAACCAGATCCAGTAAAATATCCAATAATAGAATTGTTGCACACCTCTCTAGATAAAAACCAGAAAAACAATGAACATAATAAGATCTAAGGATAAATAAGAACATGTACAATAAAATTAGAAACAGTATTACAGAAAGTGATGAATCAACAAGTATCCAAACAGTTAACAGTGCAAAGTATTGTATACACGGTTGCATAAAACTGGGCAACTTGGGAGGATAATTTTGATACTTTGTCCAAAAAAGTAACAGTCAATAGAAATCCCATTGCCTGCTTGGAAATTTATTCAAGATCGGATAAATGAGGATTTGTCTGGCATCCTTACATAAAAAGTACCATAGTAGCATATGGCTTTGATCTTCCATTGACCACTACCCTAGGGCCATAACCAGAGAGACTAAGCACTACCCTTGGAACTTCCAAAAAGAACTACACTTGCTGAAGCAATGTATCCACCTTGGCTAAAGTAAAAACCTTATGCCATTTTAAAATTATACAACATTGTTGGTATCTATCTTTTCATATTGGATAAAGCTAAATGGAGATGGGCTTGAGTCATGTGATAAGCTCTTTGATTATTGAGTGGTCAGCCAATGAGTGTTATTAGATTGGTAAAACCTGGAAATCGCAGCACTTCAGGGAATGAGGCTTTGCTGTTTATGTCCTTCATTCTTTTGATAGAAGTTCTTAAGGATGGGATGGTGGTAGCTGAAGTGGAGATTGTAGTGAGAGGGAGAGGAAAAAGGAGACTCATATTTATTGACTATCCAAATAGGTCTGAGATACCATGCTATCTTGCATGTAATGCAGACTATTTATTTATATTAAATTGTATTTATTTGTCAGACCTGCCCCAACATAGATCCTTAGGAAAGAAAGACCCTTGACTCCATTTGATTGAAGTGATAGATTCTTTTTACTAAAGTTAAGTGGTTGCAGCAAAAGTAGAACTAGATCTAAGTATTCCCACACAAAAGGTTACATTCTTTCTGTTTCCCTGGCCCTCCCTCCTTGACCAACAGTGTCCAATAGCATCCCATTTTGATATTTTGGGAACTGGTTTGATGCCAGATGTTCCTCAATGTAGTTTCACATTCCATTCCCAGGCCAGGTGTCCTTGGTGGCTGACTCATTCTAGTTTGAAACCTCTGGTTCCTCTCAACTTGTCTCTCTCCCACACCCATCCATTTGTCTTCTCTTTCCCAGCCTGAACTTCCCCAAATTCCTCCCCCCCCCACACACCATTGTGGTTTATGGCATTGAAGCAAAACAAAGAAGCTGAAGATAGAAGACCTGACAATACCACAATACAATAGCAGTACTACCCATATACTGTATCCTATATGACTTTTTAAAGAAAATATATAATGCATTATTTCCAAAAGGACAAATGAGCCATGAAAACAACTCCATCAACCCAGTAAAATAAGTAGTCACAGGAAAGCGGATTCCTTGATCTTAGTAAAGCTTTCCTTTTGGGGTTCTGCTGTACTATAGCAATTGATTTTTCCTTTAGCATCTAACATAAATTCCACCCCTTCCAATATTAGATAAGATAAAATAAGATAAATTTATTGTCATTGTACTCAGAACCTGAGAACAATGAAATAAGGTGCTCTTTCACAACATACAACTGAACAACACCAAAAGACATATACAAATAACAATATAAAACAAATTAAAACAAGTAACAGTTAAAAACTATACAACCGGGATATATATATGTTAAGACCACCAGATTCATAACTCTGCATTTAGCCTGATCACAGCACTTGGGTAAAAGCTATATTTAAATCTACTTGTCCTGGCTTTCAGCACTCTATATCATCTTCCTGGTGGTAGGATCTCAAACAACGAGTGGCCTGGATGTGAAGGGCCTCTCAAGATCTTTTGTATCTTCCTTCTACATCCCATGTTATACAAATCCTCCAATGAGGGAAGAGAACATCCGCTGATCTTTTGTGCCCTTTTTATTATTATTATTATTATTATTATGGGTGTTTATTAGGATTTTAGCTGTGCAGAGGCCACATATATAATCTTTCAGTGGTGGGATTTAATTTTTTTTACTACTGGTTCTGTGGGCGTGGCATGGCTTGATGGGCATGGCAGGGGAAGATTACTGCTAAATCTCATTTCCTCCCCACCCCACTAACTTGCTTTCCAGCTCCGTTCTCCTCTGCAGGGCAACCAAAGAAAACCCAGCCGATCAGCTGGGACTCAGGAGGCAGAGAATATATGGGGGTGGAGCCAGTCAGAGGTGGTTCTCCGAACTTCTCAAAATTTCTGCTAGTGGTTCTCCAGAATTGGTCATAACCTGCTGAATACCACCTCTGCCATCTTTAAACAATTTTATTGACAAGGTCACACATATTTGGATCATTTCCCACTTGTTAAGCAATATAAGCAGAAAAATTTAATCTTTCTGATTTGTCTGTAAGTACAGGAATAGACAGATATGTACATCCTTTTGTATTTTTTTTAATGTAAACCACATTTTACAAACGCTTTGAAGTGTTTGTCAAAATCTTATTGCATTTGAACACTTTTAACATTTTTCCCACAGTGTTAATTAACACATGCGAATCCCACATGCAGTGTTTTTGGAAAGCAATATGCATATGACTTGTCTTTTATTGGACACTTGTTCTTTGGAAGTCTGAATCATCAAAGTGGAGCAAAGCAGCTTGGACACACATTGTAGAGACCTTCTAAAGAATAGGGAGAACTATATTGTTAAGATGGTTACCAGCCAAGGTCATTCAAAGGAGTCTGCAAGCTTTCATATTCTCCAGAAGTATTCACCATACAAATCCCCAAATTTGACCTGGCTAACGAAGACTGGGACTTGTATATGGACAGGTTCCAGATATTCCTGGAGACCAACAATTTGAAAGATGCTACGCCTGGCAAGAAACGAGCTGTATTCCTGACCCATTGCAGGCCCGCTGTTTTCAAAATGGCAAAGGCACTTGCAAAACCAGCAGAAGTCAAGACAATGGACTGGGACAACCTCACCCCAATCCTACGGGCTCATTATGCACCGCAGTGCCAACACTCATGAGGATACATGAGTTTTACCAGAGGGACCAACAGGAAGGCGAGAGTGTTGGAGACTTCATCGCTGACCTCAGGAACCTTGGAGGACTCTGTGGCTTCGCAAATCTCGAGGAAGCCATGAGAGATCGAATTGTTTTGGGCCTCAAAGACCCTATGACCCAGAGCAAGATTATGGTGAAAGGGGACATCGGCCTCGCAGATGTCATCGCCGATGCTACTGCAGCAGAAGCAACCAGGAAGTCAGCTGCTCGAATGCGCCGAGCGAACGCACTTCACTGCCCACTCGCCAGTGACACTACGCCTTTATCAAAAAGGCACACAATTACCACCCACCATGAAGACCTCGAATCTTCATCAGAAAGCGAGGAAGAAGAGGTCAACAGACTCAGGTCAGAACGCGACCAGCGAGACCAGCGAAATCGTAAGCCTTCGTACCAATGCGCTGGATGTGGAGGAAATCACCCGCGATCAGACTGCAAATTCCTAGACGCACTCTGCCATTCCTGTGGAAAGAGGGGCCACATCGCAAAGGTCTGCAGAAGCAAGTGAGGGTCCAGCCCAACCCGAAGAGAAATTTTCCGCCATACAACGGGCACCCCACCATTAAACAGGGACCACCAATGGAACCACTATTACAGAAATCGAGCACCTGCCACTTCAACCAGATGGGAAGAGACCCATCAAACCATCACCATCAGCCACGCTTCATCCCTTGATGCAAGGAAAATCCGAATGAAGGTCACAATTGAGAATCGACCATGTGTTATGGAAGTCGACTCCGGGTCGTTCCTATCGATGGTCTCCTGGAAAACCTTAAAACAGCTGATCCCTGACATCCGTCGCCAGGACCTCAGCACTCAAAAAATCATATTAAAGGACTACCAAGGAAACAGAATCCCAGTTGCCGGTTCCAGCCATGTCCAAGTATCTTTCAAAGACCACACCGCAACTCTACCACTTACCATTGTCAATCGAGATTGGCCCAGTTTGCTGGGTTTGCAGTGGTTTGCACCGCTAGGAATTGAACTAGCAGGCATTAACCAAACTGGAAGCGATGACTGGGAAGCGGCCCTCGTCCAGGAATTCCAGGACGTTTTCACTGAGAAGCTAGGCAAGTACAAGGGATCCCCCATATCATTTAATCTCAGCCCTGATGTTGCGCCCATTCGCCTTAAGCCTCGTCGAGTGCCCTTTGCACTCAAGCCAAAGATTGATGAACAATTGGACAAATTAATAGCCCAGGGCGTGTTGGAACCGATTGACCACGCCCGATGGGAAACCCCAATTGTAACCCCCATAAAACCTGACGGATCTTTGAGAATTTGTGGGGATTACAGGGCCACCCTAAATCACGTGCTTCAACAGAGTGCTTACCTCGTACCTGTGGTCCAGCCCCTTCTTCATTCCCTGGGAGGTGGGAAAATATTCGCAAAATTGGACCTAGCTCAGGCATACCAGCAGCTGCCCATAGATGCAGAGACTGCAGAAGCCCAAACTATAGTCACACACAGAGGTGCCTTCAAGTGTAATAGATTCCAATTCGGAGTGAGTGTAGCACCTGGCATCTTCCAAAGTCTGATGGAAAGATTGCTTCAAGGCATAAAAGGGGTCGTGCCATACTTCGATGATGTCTTAATAGCTGCCCCCACTGGAAGCATACTAGAAAAACGACTCAGAATGGTCCTCCAGAAATTTAAAGATGCTGGCCTGAAGGTCAAGAAAGACAAATATCAACTATATACTGAGTGGGTTGAGTTCCTTGGGTACCTTCTGGACAAACAGGGAATTCACCCGATGGAGAAAAAACTGACTGCAATAAAAAACGCCCCAAGACCTATGAATAAAACAGACCTCCAAGCCTTCCTGGGACTCATTAACTTTTATAACATCTTCTTGCCCCATAAGGTGACTGTTGCTGAACCCCTGCACAGGCTCCTCGATAAGAAGGCTTCCTGGGTTTGGGGACATGAAGAGCGAGCCTTTCAGCAAGTAAAAGACCTGTTAACTTCAGATGCTGTATTGATACAATATATTGAGACTTTGCCTTTAACTGTCACCTGTGACGCCTCACCGTTTGGAGTGGGAGCCATCCTGAGCCACGTCCTACCAAACGGTACTGAGGTACCTGTTGCATTTTTTTCAAGAACTCTATCTAAAACTGAGAGAAACTATAGCCAACTTGATAAAGAGGCTCTTGTTATTGTGTCTGCGATCAAATGATTCCATGAGTATGTATATGGAAGATCCTTCTCCATAATAACTGACCACAAACAATTACTTGGCATTTTAGCGGGAAATAAACCCACTCCTCACATATTATCACCAAGAATGACACGTTGGTCAGAGTTTCTAGCTGCATATGATTACCAACTGCTACACCACCTGGGAAAAGCCATTCCCCACGCTGACACGTTGAGCCGCTCTCCACTACCCGAAGTTATAGACAACCCAGCTCCAACCATGACTACGCTACAAATTGAAACTCTTCCTTCACCACCACTGACTGCACAAGACATCACCTCAGAAACAAGGAAGGATCCTTGTTTGGCACGAGTCCTCAGCTGGGTGGAAAGAGGTTGGCCTGACAACGAACCAAACGACACCTTCAAGCCCTTCAAAAACTGGCAGACAGAACTTTTCTCCCAAAAAGGATGCATCTTGTGGGGAGACAGAGTTGTCATCCCAGAGAGACTGCAGCATAAAATTCTAAATCTATTGCACGATGGACATCCAGGCATCGTGCGAATGAAGGCACTAGCAAGGAGCTACACTTGGTGGCCAGGTATAGATAAGCAGATAGAAACCTGGGTGGCCACTTGCAGCAAGTGTCAGGAAACTCGTTCAGCTCCACCAAAAGTACCACCAACTGAATGGGAAGCACCCTGAGGTCCCTGGTCCCATATTCACATCGATTTTGTGGGACCTACCAAGGGGTATACGTTTCTTATAACAGTGGATGCCTGCTCCAACTGGCTGGAGGTCCACAAAATGAAGAGCACCACCACAGAAGCAGTCATTAAAAAACTAAATTGACTATTTGCTACGCACGGGTTGCCAGATGTCCTGGTTTCAGATAATGGCCCCCAATTCACCGCTCTGGCATTTGAACAGTACCTTGCAGATCGGGGGATACGCCATGCCTTGACCTCACCAGCTCACCCTGCGGCCAATGGTAGGGCTGAGCGAATGGTCCAATTCATAAAGAAAACTTTACACAAGATGGAGCAAGGGGACATCAACGACAAGGTGACCAGGATGCTTCTCCTCCAACATATTACCCCAAACAGCACCACAAACAGAACCCCAGCCGAACTCACTCACATCTTGACCGCCTGCACACTGCCTACACACCGGAAAAACCTTTGGGATCCAGCAGCAGGTATCGCACTTTCAAGGTAGGCCACCCAGTGTTTGCAAAAAACTTTTCCGGTGACCCATTGTGGGTCCCCACCACCATAACTCAATTAATGGGTCCACGTTCCTACCGTTTACAAACTACTGATGGGAAAATGTGGAAGCGCCACATCGACCAACTGCGCCCCAGGCTGGCACCAACCCCTGTCACAAACCCCGAACCTCAAACCTGAGGGGAGAAGGGAAATCGAGGGGCCCGGACAAGAACTAGCACACGACCCAGTACTTGGAAACCAACAATCAGCACAACCAACCCGGGGATATTTATCTTCCGAAGGAGAGCCCAGTCAGACGATCGCCTCACCACAAAGCAGCACTGCGACAGCAGCAAATCTAAGGGTCCCAGATGACAGCTGTAACAGCAGCAGGGATAATAACCTCAAGTCACCCAACGGAGACGTTGGACCATCTGCTCCTCCAAGCTCAGCAAGCAGCCCACCGGGACCAGAGTCAGGGCAAGGACTGGTGGAGCAACGTAGATCAGGTAGACAGGTGAAACAACCTGCCTACCTGCGAGAATACATCACCCCACCCCTCAAACGGAACCTCAGGGGGGAGGGGTGTTACAAACTAAGCAAACACATTGTTTTAAAATCCTAATAGTTTTGCTTCCACAGCAGGCTCGTAATCCTGCATTTCTGATTGGCCCGCGAACAGCGGACCGTGATTGATCGTTTCTGGCTGATCTGATTGGCTGCTAGCGGGTCGCCGCTGATTGGACGCTTCCAGCGCGGTAAACTCAAATCATTGGTTATTGTGACAGCAGCCAGCTGTATAAAAGGAGCTGCTGCTGCCCCAGTATTTGGCTCTGTTCTGAAGTCACTAATAAAGAGTTGAAGTCACTATTCGATGCCTCGTCTCCGTTCTTTGCGCCCATGCTCCAGATCTAACAGTATTCAATTTTTTTATTATTATTACGGGTTCTGTGGGTGTGGCTTGGTGAGTGTGGCATGGCTTGGTGGGCATGGCTTGATGGGAGTGGCAGGGGAAGGATACTGCAAAATCTCCATTTCCACTCCACTCCAGGGGAAGGATATACTGTAAAATCCCTATTCCCTCCCCAACCAACTAACCTGCTTTCCAGCTCCATACTCCTGTGAGGGCAACAAAAGAAGACCCAGCTGATCAGCTGGGACTCCAATCAGCTGGGACTCAGGAGGCAGCGAATAGATGGGGGCAGGGTCAACCAGAGGTGGTATTTACCGTTTTTCCAAACTACTCAAAATTTCCGCTATTGGTTCTGTCGAGCCTGTCAGAACTGGCTGAATACCACCTCTGGGTTGATGAGAAGGATATATTCTAATCTTTTGTTTCTTTCTTAGTTGTTTCTTTTTTTTAATGGTGTGCAAACATTATCTCTACGTCCATTGATGGCTTATTTGTCTGCATGCTAAGCTTCAGGATTTCCCTAGCATTTTTTTATTTAGCTTGGTCCAGAGTGCTCATAGATTCCCAGTTGAAACTGTGGCTAGTCTGTCCATCTGCTGTGCGATTCAGGAGTTTTAATCAGGTCTTTGACTGGTAGATGGTTTTCATAAATACATTCTACCTCTCTGTCCTTTATCATGGCTGTTACAATCCTTACCTTATATGTAGTAGATGACTCCTGGGCTTTTTGTTGTTGTTATTGTTCTTATTTGGAGTACTGGGTCTCTTGCTTTAGTTAAGATATTTTGGAAATTTCTTTCCCCCATCTTTATCTTGTTCCATTTTACCTGACAAAATTCGAAATCTTTATATACTTTGTGATTCATTTGGATTGGTCCTAATAAAGTTCTTACCTGATCATGGGTTGAGTAATGTTATTAAACCAAGTTAAATATGCACAAATATAAAGATGAAATCTATGTTTATATTTGAGAGTATGAATGTTGCTTGTCAG
Source organism: Emydocephalus ijimae (assembly GCA_004319985.1). Classification (NCBI taxonomy): domain Eukaryota; kingdom Metazoa; phylum Chordata; class Lepidosauria; order Squamata; family Elapidae; genus Emydocephalus; species Emydocephalus ijimae. The sequence goes on from BHEV01010371.1 coordinate 11,434, forward strand.
AAATAGTAAGTTATTTCCTATTATTTTCATAGCAGCCAGCACATGGATTTGCAAATTTGTCTGATTGTTATTAGTTAAGAACGAATTTTCATCTTTGTATTTATGTGTACTAAATTTGTTCTTGTTGAAAAACAATGATTAATACATTGCTTAAAGGGAAACATTTGAATATACAGTACGTATGTTAAAATTTATATTTCTCTGACAGATAATATTGCCTTGCAAAGTGTAGCTGCATGTTTGCATATTGTAACAATGTTAAGACTTCAGGAAGTTGAGACCTAAAGTGTTATAATATTTAAAGGGAGGGATTATGGGATACAAATGAAGGGCTTAAAAAATGTAAACCAAGTTAAAGCAGTTGCCATTTACTTGTTACACTATGCAGAAAACCAATGGCTTCCTGATACGTTATCCCTACTTTGAAATTCAGAATGGGCCAGTGGTGGGATTAATTTTTTTTTTACTACCGGTTCTGTGGGTGTGGCTTGGTGGGCGTGGCAGGGGAAGGATACTGTAAAATTTCCATTCCCTCCCCACCCCACTAACCTGCTTTCCAGCCCCATTCTTCTATGCAGGGCAACAAAAGAAGAACCAGCCAATCAGCTGGGACTCGGGAGGCAGAGAATAGATGGGGGCGGGGCCAGTCAGAGGTGGTATTTGCCGGTTCTCCAAACTACTTAAAATTTCTGCTACCGGTTCTCCAGAACTGGTCAGAGCCTGCTGAATACCACCTCTGGGGCATCCTCCCATCTCCCTGGGTGTTACAAATAGGAAATGAAGCCCAACCTCTTAGACTCCATTGAATATCATCTTCTCCGGAACTTGTTTCATTCATTCATTCATTCATTCATTCATTCATTCATTCATTCATTCATTCATCCAGCCATTCATTGTCCCTTTGGAAATTAAAGGTAGTATAACAGGCTCTGTCTCCCATTCTTTTCAGGTTGAGATAGAGTGACTTCCCCAAAGTCAGCCATAGTTTCTCTGCCTGAGAAAGGAGATAAACCTGGAACTACCTAGTCTCAATCCAATATCTTAACCCTTATGCCACATTGATCTGTATTGGACATGTGATGCTCATACAGCAAATAGGAGATTGTAAAGAAGCTTAGCTGGATCCTAAGAACAAAATTATTCAGTTTCAGGATTCAAATGTGGAGCATAATGTATCTAAAAAGGGAGTTGCCTTGATACAGCACCTGTAAAGTTCCTGTACATTCTGATACCATTTCCAGAATTTTCTTCCCACCAACTCCAAAATGCAATGGACTGGCTGCTGAATTTGGTGGCAGATAATCAGAAATAATTTTTATTTACTCAGAAAGCTTTGAGTTATGTGGAAAAATATCAAGACTAATTTTTTTTAGAAAAAAACAGGATAATTTGCAGGAAGAGCCTTGTCTAAAATTAAAGCTGATATATATGTATTATTTTAGCTTTTAAGTTACACCTTTTGCCTTTTTAAAAACATGTCACAGTGACAAAATGGATTGGTCTCAGCAGTATAGATGCTATTTATTAATATAGTCCATGTATGGACTTTTTTATATCGGTCCCCCACCACCAAATCTTATCCATATCCATAAACTTTTTTTAAAAAAGGAAAGTAACAGCTGGGAAGCTGTCAAAGATATCGGTCCCCCTTTTGTGCAGTGCTTTTCTAATCTTGTACTACCAGCAGGTAGGGGTATTTTCTCCAAGATAAAGAGGAAAATACCACAGCTGGAGGTGTGCTCAAAACTTCCATTGCTTCATGGGAAAACTAACCTCTTGACCTCAGAAACCCCAGAAAGCTGAGGGTAGAAAATGTGTCAGCAGATCCCTAACCACATCAAGCTACTTTTCGGTGTATTGGCTTGTTTTAACAAGATTGACAGAAATCTTGACTCAGAGTGAGAGGAAATATTAATGAACAGGGGATTGCTTCCCTCAGCGTCTCAGCCAAGGAGAAAATAGCACATCAAGGAAACAATGGCTCATCTTCAACAGGGTGACTCTGCCTTCCTGGCAGAGGAAACAAATGGCAATCCTGTCAGTAGGAAGGCAAGGAATCCCCATGGTCAGGGGTGGGATTCTACCAGTTCACACCTATTTGCTAGAACTGGTTGTTAACATTCTAAGCAGTTCAGAGAACTGGTTGTTAGAAGAAATTACTGGCCTAATCCTGTAAGGAAGGCAGGAAGGAAACATTCTGGTGTTGCTTACAGAAACTGCCTCTTCGTTAACCCTTATTACATTCTTGGCAGGACTAGACTTCCTGTCTCAGGAACTTCTCTGGAGTTTTTTTCCCCTCTTTGCTGGTGTGGAGTGACCATTCAAAGTTACTATGGCACTGGAAAAAGTGACTTGTGACCATTTTTCACACTTATGACAGTTGCAGCATCCCCACAATCATGAGAGGCCAGGCAAGGAGATGCATGCCTTGATGTGAGTGATATTGAGTTGGCCACACCCAGCCAACAACATGACCACCAAGCCATGTCCACCAAGCCACGTCCACCACCTAAGCCATGCCCACAGAACCGGTTGTTAAAAATTTGAATCCCACCCCTGCCCCTGGTCCAATTCTTGGCAAAGGGTTTGCCCACCCTAACTCTTTTTTTAACTAGTGTGCATGTTTATCCACCTGAGCAGCAGATACAAAGGAGTAATAATACAGGTGGATTAGAGCAGGGTTCACCAACCTTTTGGACCTCAGGGAACACCAAACTCATAATTTTAGATCCCAGGGACCACTTACCGGTTCTGTGGGCATAGCCTAATTTGTGGGTGTGGCTTGGTGGTCATGTGACCAGCTGGGCATGGCTTGTATGTAAATATTATAAATATTTATATAAATATTGATTTTTTTTATAAAAAAGAACAACTTTTACCAAAAATCAGGCAAAGCAGGCAGATTGAGTTGCCCACAGAATCACAGATTCATTCAGAGATCTATCTATCTGCCATTGGCTAGCTCAGTCTTTCACATAAAATTTGCTAGCAAGCAAACTCACAAAATTAACTCACAACACATCATGTATGCAAATATTGATTTTTTTATAAAAAAGAGCAACTTTTACCCAAAATCAGGCAAAGCAGGCAAATTGAGTTGCTCACAGAATCATTCAGTGATCTATCTATCTGCCATCGGCTAACTCAGTCTCTCAAATTTGCTTGCCATGAGTCTGCACTGAATTTGCTTGCAAGCAAAACTTCAGTCCTAAGGGAGGTTCAGCTGTGTTTAAAAGCAGAGCCGAAGATCTAAAACTAGCTAGAAAGCAAGAAATCCAACCATTTTCTGCTTCCTAGCTAATCTAAATCTCTCACAGAACAGATGATGGTTGGAAAAAGGAAAAAGAGAAATTTAGCAGGCAAGCTTGCTGGATCAGGAGTGAGTGGGTGGGAGGGTTCCCATGGGCCATGCGGGCCACGCAGCATGGTGTTTCTGTGCAGCCTGGATTAATTGCTTTGCCACGGCCCACTGGTGGACGACTGCTGGATTAGAGAATACTGTGCAAAGACACCCCCAAATGGTCTGCAACAGTCTGGTTTTGCTTTTTAAAACACTGCTGGCAAAACTAAATGACTACTGTGGAACAATGTTACAGCGAACTGTATCCGAGAGGGGAACAGAGGTGGTATTCAGCAGCTTCTGACTAGTTCTGGAGAACCGATAGTGGAAATTTTGAGTAGTTTTGAGAACTGGCAAATCCCACCTTGCCCCCATCTATTCTTTGCCTTCCAAGTCCCAGCTAATCAGCTGGGTCTTCTTTTGTTGCCCTGCACAGGAGAACAGAGCTGGAAAGCAGGTTAGTGGAGTGGAGAGGGAATGGGATTTTGCAGTAACCTTCCCCTGGAGTGGGGTGGGAAGAGATATTTTACAGTATCCTTCTCTTGACAAGCCCACCAAGCCATGCCTGCCACTCCATGCCCACCAAGCCACGCCCACAGAACTGGTAGTAAAAAATTGTGCATCCCACCACTGGAGGGGAAGGAGGGATTTTATAGTGACTTGAACCTACTCACTATTTATATTTTCAAACAATGCCTGGGGCAATTATAGAAACCTTGGAATTGAATATACTACTCAAAAAGGAACTTTGGTATCTGTTTCTTTTAACTGAAAGAGTACTTTAAAATATTTTTTTAAGTCAAGTCATGTCAGCAGGCCTACTGCTGTCGATGGGCACCAGGATCTCAGAGGTATAAAATTGCATCTTAGTTCAATGGCACAGAAAAATAGACCACATTGAATCATATCTCACTTCCTTTAAAAGACCCTTTTGGCCGATGAATAATATAACACATGCAATTTAAAATAATAGAAAGTCTAATCGAAATCAGTAATCCATCATCTTCTCATATTAAAATTCCAGTACCCAGAATTATTACCATATAAAACATAAATTCCTTTTGAAAGTTACTTCTAAGTTCTCAATAAGAAAAGCTGAAAAAGTAGAGCAAGCTGAAGAACTAGTGACTGACTCAGGCAAACTTCCTTCCATCTATGTATTTTGGCTGGCAGGTTTTGGTTTTTTTTTTAATGTAGATAGCATTAGCACATTATTTGGTAGCAGGTTAGGAAATTCACACTTTAGAGTGGCAGAAATTTCCAGAAACAGAGTAAATAAAATAGGAATCTTATCTTTTATTTCTTTTGTAGTCCAAACAAAAGATCCTCCTCCTCACTGGGGAGAAATTTGTCCTCCATTATACCATCCAAATGAGATTTTGAAGAAGGATTTAGAAGGAAGGTTTTCTGCTAAACCTCAACAATTAATGAAAAGATCAAATATTTTCTCTGCTCCTAACAATTATCTTTACTAACTGCATTCTAAATGTTAAATGTAGATTAGATGCTAATATATATAGGTTTTATATTCAGTACTCTTGTAGTTAGGTTATTTCGAATCCTGTATAAACTAGTCAGCAATGGGGCAGAGGATAATTAGTTTTCACACAACACTCTGAAAATGGCTTTGGATTAAAATACCCTACACTGGTCATCAACGTTGTGCAGATTCCAACACCAAGTCAGTTGGAAATACTAGTCAGTTTCCAAGCCCTCCACAGTCAGTTTTCCAAGAGGAAAAACTAAGCCTGTGAGAAGTAGAACAGATGAAACAACGAGCCTCTCACTTACAGAGGTCACTATCAAGTCTTGAACAAAACAATACCTTGGAAAAACTATTGCATTCAAACTGTTATGTTCGGTGCGTGGCGCAAGAAGCGGAGATGAGTCGACGAACAGTGAACTTCAACTCTTCATTTAACATGGTGCAACAGCTCTGAAAACGGCCTCAACAGCCCCCTTTATATAGGCAAGCTCTTGGGTATTTAGCCAATGAAAACACAGGAACGCTAGCTCTTTTAACCAATGAGAAAGGCTCGTAATAGCCAATCAGATTCTCTTGAACGGACCAATCCGATATCGCTATTATCGGCCAATCAAAAGTGCAGGGCCAGAACCTTGCACTTTGCTTTAAGGTTTCAACAAGCTTTATTCAAACACTTTTATTAATTCACAACACCCCTTCCCCCCGGTTTCCGTTTAAGGGGTGCGGTAACATAGTCTTTGAGGTAGGCAGGTTGTTTTGATTGTCTATTTGATTTACGCTGTCCTCCCGGTATTTGTCTATAGTTTTGTTGGGGTAGGACGTTATCTGGTGAACAAGGTGCCTCTGATTCTGTATCTAAACTTCTGTTCCCATTAATGTCCTCGATATCTCTTTGAGGCGAGTTAACCCCTGTCCCCGATCCTTCTTCACAAGTTGAGTCTGATCGGTTGTTTGTTCCGCTTGTGCCTTCCGTCGTTTCAAAATCAGCCTCCTCGGTGTCTCCTCCCCCCTCAGTTTGGAAATCACCGGAACCGCAGACCCCCGATTGCAGCCTTGAACGCAGCTGATCAATATGGCGCTTCCATATTTTATCATCACGACATTTCACTCGGTATGATCTGGGTCCGGTTACTTGGATTACAGTTGCCTCGACCCACAAAAGATCGCCATAAAAGTTTCTCGCGAAAACCAAGTCACCTACCTGGAAATTTCAGCATTTCCCGCTGGATCCGTGTGGTTTTTCAGGTTTGTACGATGGGTGTAGTCGGTCCAGGTGGGAGCGGAGTTTTCGTCCCATCAATAACTCAGCGGGAGTTTGTGAAGTGTGTGAAGTGATGTGCTGCAAAAGGAGTATCCAGTTAATTTTGTCTTCGATATCGCCATAGTCCATTTTATGTAGAGTTCTTTTGACGAATTGTACCATGCGCTCGGCCCTTCCATTAGCCACAGGGTGCACTGGTGAAGTTAGCGCATGGCGAACACTGCGGTCTGCTAGGTACTGTTCAAAAGAAAGCGCAGTAAACTGGGGCCCGTTGTCGGATACCAGAACGTCCGGTAATCCGTGTGTTGCAAATAATCTGTCCAATTTCCGGATGACCGATTCGGTTGTTGTATTTTTCATCTCATGGATTTCGAGCCAGTTCGAGTAGGCATCCACTGTTAATATAAATGTGTGTCCATTCGTAGGTCCCGCAAAGTCCAGATGAATACGGGTCCTCTGGGTGTTTCCCATTCTGTTGGGGTTGCTTTCGGTGGGGCACTGCTGACTTCCTGGCATTTGGAACAAGTCTTTACCCAGGCTTCGATCTGCTTGTCTATGCCTGGCCACCACGCGTAGCTTCGTGCGAGTGCTTTCATGTGCACGATGCCGGGGTGCCCATCGTGTAAGGTTCTCAGTACCGCTCGCTGTAACCGCTCTGGGACAATGACTCTCTCACCCCAAATGATGCAGCCCTTCTGGGAAAACAGTTCCGTCTGTTGACTTTTGAAGGGGGCGTAATTGTCAGGGATTTGGTCCAATGGCCATCCACGTTCTACCCAACTGAGGACATGTGCTAAAATGGAATCGCGTTTAGTTTCAATTGCGATATCGCGAGCCGTCAGCGGCGGTTTTTGGAGTGTCTTGATCTGCAGTGTTGTGACGGTCGGAGCAGGGTCGTCAACGGTTTCTGGAAGCGGTGCACTGCTTAATGCGTCAGCGTGGGGAATGACTGTAATTGCGTTCTGCTTTTGACAGCATTTTTGAAAAAATGGGCTTCACTTCCGTTTGGTAAAACGTGGCTCAAAATGGTGCCCACTCCGAAAGGTGATGCATCACAAGTAACAGTCAAAGGCAAGGTCTCATTATACTGCATTAAAACAGTGTCGGAGGTCAATAAGTTTTTTACTTGTCGAAACGCCTGTTCCTCTCGGTGCCCCCAAACCCAGGTTGCTTTTTTATCTAATAAACAATGTAGGGGTTCGGCTACGGTTGCCTTGTGAGGCAGGAAGACATTATAAAAATTGATAAGGCCTAGGAACGCTTGGAGATCCACCTTATTTTGGGGTCTTGGGGCATTTTTGATTGCCCTTAGTTTGCTATCGGTGGGGTGAATGCCCTGTTTATCTATTAAATATCCTAAAAATTCTACTCGATCAGTGCATAGTTGACACTTGTTTTTCTTAACTTTGAGACCCGAGTCTTTAAATCTCTGAAGAACCAACCCCAGGCGCTCCCTTAGTAATTCTTGAGTCGGAGCAGCAATTAAAACGTCATCAAAATAGGGACAACGCCTTTTATCCCTTGTAATAGTCTTTCCATCAAACTTTGAAAGATTCCCGGGGCCACGCTTACTCCGAATTGGAGTCGGTTACATTTAAACGCACCTCGGTGCATAACGATTGTTTGGGCCTCTGCTGTTTTTCTGTCTACAGACAGTTGTTGGTATGCCTGGGCTAGATCTAGCTTAGCAAAGACTTTTCCGCCCCCCAGGGAATGGAGAAGGTGTTGCACCACCGGTACCGGGTAAGCGTTTTGCTGCAGGGCATGATTCAGGGTGGCTCGGTAGTCCCCACAAATTCTTAATGATCCATCTGGCTTGATGGGTGTCATGATTGGGGTTTCCCAGGGAGAATGGTCGGTTGGTTCTAACAGCCCCTGGGCTATTAATTTATCAAGCTGCTTGTCAATCTTTGGTTTAAGGGTGAATGGGACTCGACAAGGCTTAAGGCGGATGGGAGCTATTTCGGGGTTGAGGTTAAATGATATC
>BHEV01010371.1:19596-31328 GCA_004319985.1 Emydocephalus ijimae
GATTTCTTTGATAATCTTTGAGTATGATTCTTTGGAATTGGAGGTCTTGTCGCCGGATGGTAGGGATGAGTTGCTTGAGGGTCTTCCAGGAAACCATCGAAAGGGACGATCCTGAATCGACGTCCATCATACAAGGCTGGTTTTCGATGGCCACCTTCACCCAGATCTTCTTGGTGTCCAGTGATGAGGCGTGACCAATTGTAATAGTTTGGTGTGCTTCTTCTCGCTTCGTTGAGTGGTTTAGGGGTCTGTTTCTGTAGGAGTGGTTGTTCCATTGGTGGTTCAAGGGTTCTCGCTTTGCAGGATGGCTTCCTGTAGATTGGCGGTAGTTAGCCCCCCTCAGGTTTTGGCTGGGTCCTTGCTTGCTTCTACAGACCCGTCCGATGTGGCCTCTTTTCCAGCACACATGGCAGAGCACGTCGAGGAATTTGCAGTCTGATCGGGGGTGGTTTGCCCCACAACCAGCACATTGGTACTGCGATTTCTGGCGTTGGTCTCGTTCAGACCGGAGCCAGTTGACCTCTTCTTCATNGCATCTAATCCCAGAACTATTCTGTCTCTCAGGGCTTCTTCAAGGTTGGTAAACCCGCATAGGCCTCCTAAATTCCAGAGATCCGCTATGAAATCTGCAACACTTTCGCCCTTCCGCTGATCTCTCTGGTAAAATTCATGCCTTCTCGTGAGCGTTGGTGTGGTCGGTGCATAGTGGGCCCTTAGCAGGGGTTCGAGGACGTCCCAGTCCATGGACTTCACTTCTGCCGGTTTCGCTAGTGCCTTGGCCATCTTGAATACGGTTGGCCCGCAATGTTAGGAATACCGCCCGTTTCTTTCCGGTAGTGGCATCCTTCAAATTGTTGGTCTCCAGAAACATCTGGAAGCGATCCATATATGAGTCCCAGTGTTCTTGTGCTGGGTCGAATGGAGCAGGTGGTATGACGTTGCCGGACATGATTCCGCCATTGGTGCATTTTAGCCACGTGCTCTGTTATCATTCTGTAGTGTTCAGTCAGCTCTGACGTCTCCAAATCCCACCTTCGTTGCCAGTGTTATGTTCGGTGCGTGGCGCAAGAAGCGGAGACGAGTCGACGAACAGTGAACTTCAACTCTTTATTTAGCATGGTGCAACAGCTCTGAAAATGGCCTCAACAGCCCCCTTTATATAGGCAAGCTCTTGGGTATTTAGCCAATGAAAACACAGGAACGCTAGCTCTTTTAACCAATGAGAAAGGCTCATTAATGCTTGTTTGGAGTGACCATTCAAAGTTACAATGGCACTGAAAAAAGTGACTTATGACCATTTTTCACACTTACGTCTGTTGCAGCATCCCCACAATTATGAGGGGCCAGGTGAGGAAATGCGTGCCATGATATGAATGATGTTGAGTTGGCCACACCCATCCAGTCACATGACCACCAAGCTATGCCCACCAATTAAGCCACGTCCACAGAACCGGTTGTTAAAAGAATTGAATCCCACCTCTGGCAGGGAGAGAATCTCACAAGACAAATAGAGGTATAAAAATATGATGAATTAATAATTACAAAATTAAGATTTTGTCTGGCAGCTTGGTGGGAAGATATGAGGGCACCTGTCTAATGAGGGCCATTTTTAAATTTAATTTAATTTAACTTATTTTTTATATGTTGGTCTCACTCATTTTCCTTGTCTGACTTTTCCTTTCTTAACTGACAGCAGTTATATCTCTATCCTGTTCTGATCCAGGATAAAAAATTTACAGCCCAACCATGCAGGCATTGCAAGGGCCACACCTCTTTTTCACCTGGTTTCCCTTTCCTTTATGATGTATCCCTCTGTTCAGGGACAGATATCATGAATGCAAATCACATGCAGGAGTCCGGGTATTAAGATGGAGACTGTGGCTTATAATCCATCTGCTCCCTCCTCTGCAGTGGGAAGAACTAGTGCACCATTATTTGAAGGCACTGTGTCATATCTGGATAGGAGTTCTGTCACAATAAATATTTCGGGTAGTCCAATAGCTCTTGCTTCACTTCCTTTCAAATGTGAAAAAAATGCTAGACATCAACCTGACTATGAATATTTTATTCCACTTGAGCTGATATACCTAATATAGAAGAGCAATTGAATAATGCTATTAAGGGCATTGGCTGAGGAAACTTAGAAATGAAAAAAGGAGTATGATAATGAAAAGTATGATTTTGATTTTTGAAAACATTCATTTACTTGTTTGTAAACTTCTCAGTGGCCTTAACAGGGTTGTGGGGATGAATGAATGTCTTCTAAGAACTCCACAATTGAGTTAAGTGATCCTGTTCAGGGGTCTCCAACTTTGGCAATTTTAAGACTTGTGGACTTCAACTCCTAGAGTTCCTGGCTGAGGAATTCTGGGAGTTGAAGTCCACAAGTCTTAAAGTTGCCAAGGTTGGAGACTCCTGATCCAGTTAACTCAGAGGAGTTAATTACTAGTCCTCCAGGTCCACTCACACTATACAAATAATTCAGTGGTGGGATTCAAGTAATTTTACTACTGGTTCTGTGGGCATGGCTTGGTGGGCATGGAAGGGAAGGATACTGTAAAATCTCCAGTCAGAGGTGGGATTTGCCAGTTCTCCGAACTACCCAAAATTTCCACTACCAGTTCTCCAGAACTGGTCAGAATCTGTCTGGAATAACTGTCACACTTCTTTTAGCCAAAGTCAGGCACAAGGAACCAGAAGCAACACAAGGAGCTGATCAGAGTGGGATATGTCTTGCAGCTCACCATAGGCAGGAATTTCACCAGACAAAAACATTCACTGTTGGTACTCCTCAACTTACAACCCCACAGTTGACCCTAAAATTTTCAGTGCTAAGCGAGACAGTTGTAAAGTGAGTTTCCCTTCCCCCCCATTGTATGACCTTTCCTGCCACAGCTGTTAAGTGAATCACTGCAGTTGTGAAAATTAGTAACAGTGGCAAAGTGAATTTGACTTTCCCGTTGATTTTGCTTGTCAAACGGTCGCAAGAGGGGATTGCGTGGCCCTGGGACACTGCAACTGTCATACCTATGAGCCAGTTGCCCAATATCTGAGTTTTGATCATATGACCCAGTGGTGGGATTCAAATTTTTTTACTATCGGTTCTGTGGGCATGGTTTGGTAGGTGTGGCAGGGGAAGGATATTGCAAAATCTCATTCCCTCCCCACCCCACTAACATGCTTTCCAGCTCCGTTCTCCTGTGCAGGGCAACAAAAGAAGATCCAGCCGATCAGCTGGGGCTCAGGAGGCAGAGAATAGATGGGGGCAGGGCCAGTCAGGGGTGGTATTTGCTGGTTCTCTGAACTACTCAAAATTTCCGCTACCGGTTCTCCAGAACTGGTCAGAACCTGCTGAATACCACCTCTGATATGACCATGGGGATGCTACAATGGTCCTAAGTGTGAAAAATGGTCATAAATCAGTTTTTTTCAGTGCTGTTGTAACTTTGAACAGTTGTTAAACAAATAATTGTAAGTTGTGGACCACCTGCACCCAACTATTAGATAAACACTGCAAAGTTTTAGAGAGGATGTCCTTTCATCTGTTTCCTCCCTATCAGTGGCTAGCCAGCCTTTTCACTCCTCCCCTCAACTCAGCTCCAATTTGCACCACAGTTAGGCAAAGAACTGAAACAATAGATTTCCAAGAACATTAAGACTCTGAGAAACAGATTTTTTGTAACAAAATCCATGATGCTGCCATAAAATAATTCCAGCAATTGCTGTGTATCATATATGGTACACAGTCTATGCAACATAAAGACTAGAAGTTACTCTTTCAGAGAGTGTGGGAGTGGCAATTCCATCTGGTTTTTGTTTTGGTAACAAATTGATCTGGTTTTCGGCTGTTTGTTTGTAAGTGTGAGATAATTTGATTTCACAACTTGAGTGGAGCAATGATTTCCTTCTGTCATCTATGATGCAGACTTAGCATTCTAGTTTTGTGGTTGCCTTGATTTTGATGAAAAGGGGACAGAAAAAGTAAGGAAGACATATGACCAATAAAACCACTTAGTAGTAACTCAAATCTTAACGTCTATGGAGAGTCTCAATAATCCAGGTCATGGTTCTTCCAAGGGTGCTTTCCCAAAGGCAATTGGACTTTTTAGGTTATTTTCCAAGAAATTTGTAATATAAGGAAAGGCAAAAAATAGGACTGCATACTGGCTAGAGCCCGATAGTTGGGAAACAAAATGGCAGTAATAGTTTATATGGTTATTTTATTCAGTAGGGTTGCGTTCTTGTTTCCAAAGAAGAAGGGATGGGTAAAATTTGATTAGATACTTTGAATGGATCAGTTCAAGAAAGGACTTTAAAGTAAAAGAAAAAAAATTGTATCATGGATATCTTGAGCTCAGGAAGGCAAAATAGTTGTGAGTATGAGAAAACACTTTTAAAGACACCTGCCCTATTTCTTCTCATTCTGAGCTTTGTGGCTTGAAACAAGCACATTAATGCACTTTCTTCCACTTTATGTATGTATGTTTTTCTGTCTTTTGCAGGAGACTAGTTCTCACACCATTGAGAAACTGGCATGTTTGTTCTGAAGCAACTAACTTATGTGTGGAATGAAAGAGCAGAGGGAGATCTAAGCACGTGAGAATGTGGTTGCTCAATAGACTTATTTTTAACTACACCCTAATTTTTAAAAAAATGAAATATAGGGAATATGTAGTTTTAAAACAAGGTAAATTCCTATAGGGAATATTTAGTGTTCCCAGGAGTGTTGTGTTATTATGCCTATGTTAATATCACTTTATAGTGCCTTGGTAAGGCCACACCTAGAATATTGCATCCAGTTTTGATCACCATGATGTAAAAAGATGTTGAGACTCTAGAAAGAGTGCAGAGAAGAGCAATAAAGATGATTAAGGGACTAGACAAGGCTAAAACATACAAAAAATGGTTGCTGGAACTGGGTATGTGTAGTTTGGTTAAAAGAAGGACTAGAGGTAACATGATAACAGTGTTCCAATATCTCAGGGGCTGCCACGAAGAAGAGGGAGTCAAGCTATTCTCCAAAGCACCTGAAGGCAGCAAAAGAAGCAATGGATGGAAACTAATCAAGGAGAGAAGCAACTTAGAACTAAGGAGAAATTTCCTGACAGTTAAAGCAATTAATCAGTGGAACAACTTGCCTCCAGAAGTCGTGAATGATCCAACACTGGCAGTTTTTAACAAGAGTTTGGATAACCATTTGTCTGAAATAGTGTAGAGTTTCCTGCCTAAGCAGGAATTGGACTAGAAGACCTCCAAGGTCCCTTCCAACTCTGTTATTCTATTCTATTATTATTTCACTTACCATGAAATACTAATGCATAACAGAGCTCAGCGACCAGTTTCATAGTCAGCCTGGATAAAAGAATATGAAGGTCAAATGCTGAACTAGGTTCTCAATGCCCAGACCTTCTTGCCATATTCCCTTCTTATTCCCTTCTTATCTAACAAGAGCACACAAATTACTCAAGATTGAAGAAACACAAAGAACCATGCGAGCACTCAACTCTTTTTCTCTCAAAGCTTTCATACCATGCATATTCATCACCCATTTGAGATACCCTCCATCTTCATATTAATTCATATTTGAAGGCAAAATACATATATTTAGCATTTAAGCCACCTTCAGGTATGGACAATCTGGCTTCCTCTGCCATCCCCTGACTTTGAAAGAAAACAGGAATTATGATTTCTTTCGACAGTGCTTAATGACTCCAGCATTAGTTTGGAAAAGTGTTTGGCAACAAAAATATAATGATTTCTTAGAGATATACATAGAAGATCCCATGCACACCTTAAGTGCCTAAATTTCAGTGAAGCTGCTTTTACTAAAGGAGATGTATGAATACATATCGTTTTGTGTGCTCCTTTTAAAACTGTATCAATAGAGAAAAGATAGGAGTTTCTATAATTATCTGAATGTACATGATATATCCACACTGAAGAAACCATCATCTATGAATAGTGAAGAAAAACAATTCCAATTTGTGAGATATTTTTGTGTGATGGAACTTCAGAAAGTTGAGCAATGTTGGTCAATAATCACCAGAAAAAAAATAGAAACTATAATTAAAATAATTTCTTTTATCAGGATTAAATTACTTAGCTGAGTTTCCTTAGAAGTGTACATTAAAAATAATTTAGTTCCTGCAAAAATTGATAGACTCATACATGTCGATTATTGCTGGTTTAGTGAATGAATGTAGTCATTTTGCTTAATAAATCACAATTTATGGCTGAATGTGACCTGTGTATCAAATTCATGATAGCAAATTTCGAATGTGGCAGAACTGTGTCCTTCTTTCAGGTATTTTACCTTGTTTTAAAACTGCAAATTTAGATTTTAAGACAACAAGTTACATAAGTCACCTAGTAGAATTTTATAGGTAAGCCACAATTTAAACTTGTCTTAATGTCTTAGAATCAAAACTAGTAAGTTAGCAATTCTACTTTATTATTTATTAATTGTCACTACATGTATAAATATAATATGCTCCTTGATCCATTGAAGCATGGATCATAGAAGAAAAAAGACTTGCAGAAAAAGAAGAAAAGACTTGCAGCAAAAACGGCAAAAATTATGCTGCATATTAAAAGAATAACAGATTAATTCTTGGTTAAGATGCAACAGGGCTCCATATTTTTGCAGCAACAAATCAAATCAACAAATCATGTTTGTGTTGAAGAGTCTTTGCATCAACTATGTGAGTTTTAGTCCCCAGTATTCCAACTCCTTGATGTAAAGGAATAGAACAGCAGAGTCAGTTCTGTATTCTGCCTATGCAAAGCCCAAAGCGATGCAGAACAAGAAGAGCTCTTCATTTCTGCTCGTGTTATTGGGCAGGTTTGCTAGGAAATAGGCCAGGAGCAGCCGCTCAGGAAGATGTCATAAATCAGGTATTGAGGAGAGCATCTGAAATGTCACCACAACCTTATTGTTTGCAGAAGGAAGGCACTAGATTTCCCACTCATTCATTTTGACAGACGATCTGCCCGACACCTACAACAAAATGTGATTCCGGAGAAGTACTTTGGGAAATGAAAATTAAGACATTCTTTTTCTGCTCACATTGGAAAGGCAATAAAGAGAGTAATTCATTATGAAGAAACAGTTTCCTAGTAATGGATTACTTTTATCCAGGAATGCTGACTGTGGGTTCATAACTAAAAGAAAGAGATGGATGAAAAGAGCTGGATGTCTTTTGTTAAAAACTTTTTTGGACTGTATGAGACTTACAGATGTCCCCAATGTTTATTTTTTTGTGATCAAGAAGCTTCTCTCCCACAGTTACAAACTTTAGATGTTTCTTTTGCGTATGTTACTAACCCTACAGCACTCACATAATTTCAACACTGGATAACAGATTTTTTTGTACTTTTCTCCTGAAGACTTCATAAATTGGCTGTATAGAAGAACTCAGAGTGATTTTTTCTCCTCCTCCTCCTCCTCCTCCTCCTCCTCCTCCTTTTTAAGTACCTATGTTCATACCCTGATCATCAACAAGTTATGACTCCTTTTTCTTGGTTTCCACCTATGAGCCCCTCAAGCCATGATTATCAAACTCTGGTGGCAGAATTTCCATAATTTTATATTGGAAGAAATAGACATTAAAATACCTTTAAAAAAGTTTAAGGACTCACCCCCAAAGCAATGGCTGGGGAAGGGCAGTATGTAAATCCATATCTTACCACAAATGCAATGTGTTACACCTGCTTTGCACCATCACCTCACCTACTGCACTTCCCCAACTCACAAAAGTTAAGTATGATCTCTGATCACAAAAACAATTCTCCATCCTTACTTTATGCAATAAGAATCTCATTTGTCCTAAGCACTGCCTGCACCACTACAGACACTGGAGAGTTTTCCGCTCAAGGGAGGAAATTTTCTTGTACTCATTCTACATTATTGGTGACTGAAGAAACTCATTCTAGGATGGCTGGAATTACATAAAAAAGTGAAAGAAGAGTCTCATTTGCTCTATGTCAGCATTCCAAATAACTTCCAAATCAATAAACTCCAAGGCAAGCATTTTTCCAAAATTCCATTTTATTAGAATTGTCATATTGGCACATCTGGAAAAACCCAAATATGAAGAGTTCCAGGTTTTACCCTCCCAAAAGAAATTCAAAGATCCATCTCCTGCACCAACCAGTCCATCGCATGGTCCCAACATCATCCCAACTGGAGATCTTCCTCCAGACACTCTTCTCCAGGTGCAGGGTGACTTGTCCTTGACTTTCTAAGAAAGAATGCTGTTGAGTCTAATCTTCCACCTCTCTATGAAATCCCACCCCCCTCTCAAATTCCCAGGTACTAAATGTGGCAGCCTTGAAGCTTCAAAATGAAATATGGCTTCCAAGGCTGATACCTTGCAGCAAATGCTATATGTAGCTCAAGTCATGTATGTGTGGCTGGTTATAATTAATCTGCTTTGGAAAAGCTGTTTCTCAAAGGTGCCTGGACATGGGGCAATTTAGATGTTTTGTTCTGACTCTTGTGTGAGTGCTCATTCCTTCATAAGTCCTCTGGGACCTAACATAGATATTTCCTCTTCTAAATACCTAATGAACCTCTCCTTGGTCCTGATAATATACAGCTCAAACTACTTGAAATATTGACGTAGTGAGGATGCCAGCAAAATATAGGGCTGCTTCAGAATTCATAGTGAATCTAACTAATCAGAATTCATAGTGAATCTAACTACTGTAATTTGCAAGGTCAGTCAGGCCAAAAGAAAAAAAAACTGTTCTACAATGACATCCAAATGCAGTTTCTACAACTGGTTAAACTTGGTATGGTGATTAAGGTGTCAGATTAAGGCCTGAAAGATCAAGGTTAACATGAAGATGTTTGGTGGACTTTTGACCTGTTATTGTCTCCTGGCCCATGGTTTTGAAAATAAACTAGCAATGATTCAGTCTGGGCTGGACGTTAGTGTTCCATTCCAAAGCCAGAGTATCACTCAGATTGAGGCAGCAAGAAAGGACATGCCCATCAATGCATACTCAAAAAAAGATACAAAGAGCCAGCTGAAATCTATGGCCCCAACACCTTCTCTTCCTCTTATGTTTAATTTTATTTAAATACAGTAGATATTATTTACATATTTCTCCAAGTAAAATACATGACAATCCCGATAAGACGACTAAACTGAAGGTTTCTAAAACGACTTAGTAGCTGCATAATTAAAAACTGCAATTGCAAACAGCATAGCTTTAAACCATTGTGGAAGAACAGCTTGGGGAAAATGTAAGAAAAGAAAGAAAAAATGACTTTTGTGGCTTTTCTTAATCCTTCAGACCTTTGATGTGCCATTGCTTCTGGGAGCCTTTTCTCCCATCCTAGAAAATAATGAGCATCTGGAATATTCCAAGCCTTGTGGCTTTCAATGGTATTTTGCAGATATTAAAATGTGCTCTAGTAGAAGATTGATATTTACTGTTCATATTATCTTCCCATTTTGCATTCAACACAGTTTTATTTTGCAATGTGATCTGAAGGAAGTCAAATTAAATAAGAGACAGTTACACATAGGAAATGCAGTAAAATATTGCAGTTTGGAGTGACCCTATTTTCCTCAGTTATGCTTTTCTAAAATGTCCATTTTGTTCCACAACAGACTCAGTGGTCATTATGCTAAATTTTTTTGATACCATACATTTGCTTGTACTTCTGCAAACCTTCAAGTTCTCTGGAGAATTCTTGTGCAATTATTTTATTTTATTTTTCTTGGGCTAATATGCAGCTCCGGGCAGACTGACTTTGAGTGGTATACAAACACAGTTGCTGCTGCCTCATAAGTAACATGGCAGCCTAAACATGAGAGGATTGATCGTGGGGATCTGGTCAAGGAACAAGTGATGGATCCAGATTAGGAAGAAGAACCTTTATCTCTTATCAGATTGGCATCCTTTTTCCAAACACAGCCAGACAATCCAGATGTAGATTTTCACTATGGATCAGGGAGGCCTCTTTTTATATTGATGTCCCCTATTCTATATTTCATGGTACATTGCAGTGTGAAATATCTGAATTGAGCCCTTTCTTTTTGCTTGCCTCCTTCTATCTGTGGGTGGTTGAGATAGGCTGGATGGGTAAACAGATGGTATGGCATTAATTCTTTTATAAAAAGTTTTTGTTCTAATGCAAGTTTATGGATATACTGTAAATAAACTTACTTTTAGGTAAATGTGCTGAGAATCTCTTCATAATTTTTTAAATTTATTAGAAAAGAACCATGTAGTCACTTCAAAATGTGAAAGAGTTTTATAAGATACCAATATACTCTATAGCTTCAGTAAAAACTCCCTGATAAGTAATTCAGTTTGATCTGTTTTCTCCCTGAAACGTAGATGATTGGGGGAGAAAGCTTTCTAAAAATTAAAAAGGCCTGTAGAATTATTTGACAAAAGTCCATAAAAATAATAATAGAATACTGCTTTTAAAAAATCAGTGAGAAGAAAACATGAAATCAGATTTTCATTTTTTTAAAAAAAATATGGTTTTTCAGGAAGCTCTTTAATCTGAATTAACCTTTCTAAAGGCTACTCTAAAGTTTATTCTCCGTTTACTATTTTTTAATTTCAGGGGTTCCTACTCCCAGGCCCATTACTGGCCTATTTGGAACTGGGCTGTGCAAGAGACAGGCCAATGCATGTGCCAGTGGTGGGATTCAAAAAAAAAAAATACTACCAGTTCTGTGGGCATGGCTTGGTGGGCATGGCAGGGGAAGGATACTGCAAAATCCCCATTCCCTCCCCACCCACTAACCTGCTTTCCAGCTCCGTTTTCCTGTGCAGGGCAACAAAAAAAGACCCAAANCGTTTTCCTGTGCAGGGCAACAAAAAAAGACCCAAATGATCAGCTGGGACTCGGGAGACAGAGAATAGATGGGGGTGGGGCCAGTCAGAGGTGGTATTTGCCTGTTCTCCGAACTACTCAAAATTTCCACTACTGGTTCTCCAGAACTGGTCAGAACCTGCTGAATACCCTAGGTTCCGTTTGAGGGGTGCGGAAACGTAATCGCGTAGATATGCTGGTCGTTTCAATTGCCTATTAGATTTGCGCTGTCCCACCAGTTTCTGTCTGTAGTCTGGTTCCAGTGGAACGTTTTTTGATTTATCTGGTACAGGCGGTTCTGCATTCCCACAGGACGATTCAGCACCACTAATTCTGTCATCGTTGTCCTCCGGTTCCTGAGGGCTTGCCTCCATTGAGGTATTTCTCTGTGGCGAGACACCACCCCTTCCTGATTCTTCTTCATTGAATGCACCTGGCTGCTGACTTCCTTCGATTTCATCATCCAGCATCTCGAATTTGGTTCCCTCGACATCCCCTCCCCCCTCAGTTTGAGAGTCACAGGAATCATGGGAAGTGGGTTGCAATCTAGAGCGAAGCTGATCAATATGGCGTTTCCATATCTTTCCGTCCAATGTTTGCACACGGTACGATCTGGACCCGGTGGTTTGGGTTACGTTTGCTTCGACCCATAATGGTTTGCTGGAAAGGTTTTTAGTGAAGACTAAGTTGCCTTCCTTGAATTTGCAGCATTTTCCGCAAGATCCACAGGGTTTCTCTGGCACGTAGGACGGGTGGAGACGGTCGAGGTGGGAGCGGAGCTTGCGTCCCATCAACAATTCAGCTGGAGTCATGGGCTGGCATGCTTTTTTATGGTATAAGGGAACTAAAACACAGGGGTATTTTAGAAGACATTATATACGGGAGTCTTTGT
>BHEV01010372.1:0-18483 GCA_004319985.1 Emydocephalus ijimae
CACTTACAAATCAGTCCTTTGTCTCTCTCCCGTTCGAGTAACGCAGTCTTGAGTCCATGCAGTAATTAGGGTTCATCAAAGGCAGAGAGGGCAAGCTGTCGTCTTGCTTCTTTTAAAGTGCTTTCACAACCACTCCCTTAATTACATTCCTATATTTAAAGTTGCAGACACTTTAACTTATAAACCATGATTACATATTTATTATTTTACCTAANCTCTCCTTCCTGAGTGCCCACTCCTGATTGCCAGGTTATGGGTAGAAAGATTCAAGCCCTTGAGCATTGTGGTTTAGGGTGCACATGCTTCAGTTCTCTCCCTGCTGCTCTTAAATATCCACACAAAACCACTGGGCAAGATCATCTATCAGCATGGCATGAGGCACTACCAATATGTTGATGACACTGAATTGCTATAGATCTTGGGCTGAGCAGAAGATGTGAAAATGGACCCACCTGGATGAGAAACACAAGCTTAGATTGAATGCTAGAAACATGAAGGGTTTGGAAGTCTACTTTGTCCAGAGAGATTATATTTTTGTCGGCATGGGTTTATATTCTACTGAGCTCGCCTACAATCTGGATGTCCACTTGGACTCCTGGCTGAGCAGTATGATTGTGGCCAGGAAGGCCTTTGCACAATCACATCTTGTACACAGGTTGCAGCCATACCTGGATCAGGAGTGGTTTTGCTCACTGGTTTTACTTACTGCAACTCAGCTTAGTCAGCTTGGCCCTGGACAAACTCATTTTTTTTTTTGATGTGGGGTTGCCTTAACAGGCTCTTCAGAAAGTTCAACATGCAATACAACAGTGGGATCCTCCTGTTCCACTACCGGTTTGCTGATCGCATGCCCGTGCACCTAATGTGCAAGCACCTAACATGCACTGGCAGCTTTCCCCACACCAGCAGCGCCAATCAGCTGAGAGGATAAAGAAGAGAAAAGCACAGGGGCAGGTGGGAGGGCCTTCTTTCTCCTCTCTGCTGATTTTTTTTCTTCCTCTCAGCTGATCGTTGGAGGCTTTTTTTTTTTTAACTACCCGTTAGGCCAAACCGGTAGCATACCACCACTGACGCAGTTGCCCAGACAGCCAGGTATATACCAAAGTTGTACATGTAATAAGACCAATCCAACAGCTGAACAAACTGCAGTTGGCTTCCAAGTGCAATTTAAGGTGCTGGTTATCACCTATCCACTGTACATAACTCAGTGACTGGATTTCTGTGGCCACCTCTCTGAGTTGAATCTGCCCATCTAGTTAAATCTGGGATAGAAAGCTTATTGAAGGTCCCACTGCTAAGGGGATGTCATTTATGGAGACCCTGTAGTCAAGCTTAGTGATGTGCACCTCCCCCTTTGAAACAGTCTCCTCCACCTCTCAACTACATTTTCCAACAGCCAAGAAAGAATGACTCCAGAAAACCACTTGGGGACTATTGAAAGATACGTTTCTCCCAAAATGGTGCACATCCAATTGATTGTTATTCTTGTTTTTTTCTATTAACATTAACCCTATGATGTAATATCTTTTAACATCACTCCATTGAAAATGGAGCAACATATGTTAAAATAAGTAAATAAATAAAAAGAATGTGTGT
Source organism: Emydocephalus ijimae (assembly GCA_004319985.1). Lineage (NCBI taxonomy): Eukaryota > Metazoa > Chordata > Lepidosauria > Squamata > Elapidae > Emydocephalus > Emydocephalus ijimae. The sequence goes on from BHEV01010372.1 coordinate 1,597, forward strand.
GATAGAGTCGGGATTTTCTCTAGTTTGCTGGATTTTGGAAGGAGTGTGGCTTTCCTTTGCTTTTGAATTTTGTTAAACCTCTTTTTTAGCTTCTTCTCTGTTTTCTACCTGATTATGGTGTGAAACTGAGTAGAATTAAGGCAGGTAAAGGGAACTGTGTGTGCTGCCAAAAGGGGGATAGGGGCTGCATGAGCACCCTAGCTAGAATGGGTTTATGACAGCACCCGTCCTCCTTAACCATCCAGGCCTTCCATGGGGTAGCAATCAGAGGACACTTCTGAATCCCAGCTGCATCTCGCATTTTCAAGCTTTAATACTGTCCCCTTCACATTTTTCCTCTTTTGTTGGTACTTTGCTTGTGTGGAGTGACCGTTCAAAGTTACAATGGCACTGAAAAATGTGACTTATGACTGTTTTTCACACTTACGACTGTTGCAGCATCCCCACAGTCACGAGAGGCCAGGCGAAGAGATGCCTGCCTCTATGTGAGTGATGTTGAGTTGCCCATGCCCAGCCAGTAACATGACAACAGAGTAGGAGAGTCCACCAAAGACTATTAAAGGTGCCAAAAACGGGACGTTTTTAGAGCAGAAGGTAAAATGTGTACCTAATATTGATTAGATATTATAGCTTGTATTACTACAGTTTGTATTACCTGTGATTTTCTTGTCTCCTTCCTTTTTGTTCATCTAAACTCAGAATCAGCTTTGTTTTGTGTGGGATGATCTGACAGATCCTTACAGTGGAGGATAAAAATCAAGGACCCATGAAATTAACCAGCCCCTGCTTCCAAATCTGAAATTTACTATTTAAAGGTAACCCTAGACCGCAGGAAAAGAAAGCAACTTTATGCAATATTTGTGAGTGGTTTTATAATGGCATTCTAATTAAAAGAAAAAAAATAAAGCACATAAAATTTCTGTACGCCTATTAAAAGTTTGGAAGTGAGGCTAGATAGGAACAGGAAGAGAACTTGGTTCCTCTCCAATGGTGCTGTTAGGAGGATTATCCAAATGTTGATATGCTGCTTGTAGAGCCATATTTTCTACATATCGTTCATGCCGTCACACAAAGTTGTGGCAGAACTATGGAGGAAAAAATGAACTTGAAATACTCCCTTAAGAAGGGGTACCTGGATTCCATACACAGCAAAGACTACGCATGTATGCACAGCCTCTTATCCATAAAATAAATTGAAATAATTCTCAGGTGACAGCTTGATTTCTGATAAAAAGACCAACTCGTTTCCCAATAAAGCAAAACTGAATCCAATTCCCACTTTGCAGTCTGCTGATGATTTCTGAGATCATCGATGAGCAGATTTTGAGACCATTTCCTTCTGCACCTTTGGAAACCATTCCAAATATAGTTGGCGAAAATCAGCTCTATAGTTTCCTTTTTTAAATGCATTTATTTGTTGAAATTACATACCACTCACCTTCCAAGGGTCTCAAGTGATGGCATTCCCACAACTTCCAAGGGCAAGCTGTTCAATTGGTTAATGGTTCTCATTGTCAGAAAGTTTCTCCTTATTTTCAGGTTAAATCTCTCCTTGTTCAGTTTCCATCCATTATTCCTTGTCTGGCCTGCAGGCGCTTTAGAAAATAGATTGACCTAACAGAATAACTCTGGTTAGTATAGAATTTTGAGGCAGAATTATACAAGAAGTTATTGTGTGCCCTAAAATAGGGTTGATGTAGATGTTAAAAAGAAGTTAAGCAAAAACTAATGAGTTCCCTCAAAAAAAATCCATGGAGAAAAAAAAAAAACCATGAGCCCAACTATATGTGTAACATAGTCTTTCCTGCTATTTATTATTGCTTCATCCACTATAGCTATTGTCCTTAAAAAAAAAATGCAAACTTTGGACACTATTTGTCCCAAATGTGCTTTTTCAGGAGGCAACTGGACTTTCTTGTTTTTTCTTTGAAGACTTTTTGCTTCTCATCCAAGAAGCTTCTTCAGCTCTGATGGATCAATGGGGAATGGAAGGATTTATATTCCTTGCAGACAGCTGATTATTTACATTCTTTTAGAGAGTCATTGAAGCACTTGGGGGTTTATCTGTGTACGATATTAGCATACTCCGAAACCCTCGCAACCGATTGGTCCGGACAGGCAGAAACCTGATTGGTCGAAGGCTCGGCCATGATTGGAGCACTAGGAATCTACCGCGATTGGCTGTGCCGATCGCAGGAGATTCAAAGTGCTGCCATTGGCCACCGAGCTGTGAGCCAGCCCTATATGAAGGGCTGCCGCGGCTCGCATTCCCAGACTATTCCCTATTCATAATAAAGAGCTGAAATCACTTGAATGGTCTCACGTCTCTGTTGAACCGATCCACCGCAGATCTAACACTGGCGATGAAGGTGGGATCGTGAGACAAGGAGACCATCCAGCACGTGGCAAGACGGCACACAGCAGCAAGCAGAATGGCCGGAATCAATTCACCACCCGCTCCCTTCAACCCTGCTACCGAGGACTGGGAATCCTATACCGATAGGTTCCAGATGTTCCTCGAGAGTAGCAATCTTAAAGATGCCAACGGCCACAAGAAACGAGCCGTGTTTCTCACATACTGCGGGCCCGCAGTGTTTAAAATGGCCAAAGCCCTGGCCAAACCAGAAGACATCAAAACAATAGAGTGGGGCGATCTCGAGCCCCTGCTGCGGAACCACTACACCCCCGTCATGCCCATCCTCATCTGGTGGGACGACTTCTACAGGCGGGATCAACGCGAGGGTGAGGGGCTTGGCGACTTCATAGCGACACTACGAGACCTGGGTAGTCTGTGCGAGTTTGCTAACCTGGACGAGGCACTGCGAGACCACGTCGTCCTAGGACTCTGAGACCCCGTCCTCCAGAGCCGCATCATGACAAAGGGAAACATCTCCCTCGCCGATGCCCTCACTGAGGCCGCAGCAGCTGAGGCGGCCAAGAAATCAGCGGCTCGGATGTGGCAATCGAGCATCATGCCACGACCAACGGCCGGAGAAACAACATCAAACCCCCAGAAGAGATCAGAAACTGACCATGGAGACACAACCACACACCACGGCAACATCGACTCCTTCTCGGAAACCGAGAACGAGGAGAAGGAAATCCACCCCCTCCAATCAGCGCAGGAACCGCGGGGGTCACAAGGTCATAAGTCGAGGTTCCAGTGTGCCAGCTGCGGTGGCGATCACCCCCGGGCGGACTGCCGTTTTCTCGACCCCATTTACTGGCATTGCAAGAAATGGGGGCACATCGCCAAGGTATGCCGGAACAAAAGACACTACAGCCCGCGACGACGAGAAGACAGCCCTCGACGGAGAGAGAGCACCCCCACCAGAAACCGCAATCGCCAGACGGAGAATCGATGGAGTCGAGAAGGTCGGAACAGGCGACTCCAGGAGACAAGACAAAGGGAGGAGACACACCAAACCGTCGTCATCGGCCACTCCTCCACAAGCGACGCCAGGAAAGTATACGTGATGGTGGGAATAGAAGACCAACCATGCGAAATGGAGGTGGACTCCGGGTCCTACCTCTCAATGGTCTCCTGGCACACACTCAAGCGTCTGGTTCCCGCCATCCGCCGCCATGAACTGGAGGACCAAACAATAACCCTCAAGGACTATCAGGGGAACTGAATCCCTGTAGCCGGCAGGAGGCATTTTAAGGTCACCTTCAAGGGCCACACAGAAGTGCTACCCCTGACGATCGTCGACCGAGATCACCCGAGCCTGTTGGGACTGCAGTGGTTCGCACCCCTGGGAATCGAAGTAACCAGCATACACCACATCAGAGAGGCAGACTGGGAAGCAGCGCTCGTGAGGGATTTCCGGGAAGTCTTCGATGACAGCCTAGGCAAGTACCGGGGGTCCCCTATCTCATTTAACATAGACCCAAGTATCGTGTCAATCCTCCCTAAGCCCAGGCTAGTGCCGTCTGCACTCAAGCCTAAGATCGATGAGCAGCTTGACAAGCTCATCACGCAAGGGGTGTAGAAACCAATCAATCATGCCCGGTGGGAGACCCCAACTGTCACCCCCATCAAGCCAGATGGGTCAGTGAGAATTTGTGGTGACTACAAGGCCACCCTAAACCACGCGCTCCAACAAAGCGCATACCCCATCCCAGTAGTCCAGCATCTTCTGCACTTACTGGAGGGAGGCCGGATCTTCGCAAAGCTTGACCTGACACAAGCCAACCAGCAACTGCCGGTCGACACCACAACAGCAGAAGCCCAAACCATCGTAACGCACCGAGGGGCTTTCCGCTGCAACCGGCTCCAATTTGGAGTCAGCATGGCACCCGGGGTCTTCCAAAGCCTTATGGAAAGACTCCTCCAGGGAATAGAAGGGGTTGTGCCCTACTTCAACAATGTCTTGGTGGGCGCGAAAAATGAGAAACAACTAGAAGCCAGGTTGAGGGAGGTACTGCAGAAATTCAGAGACTCGGGACTTAAAGGGAAGTCAAGAAAGGGAAGTGCCAGCTACGGGTCGAAAGGGTCGAATTTCTGGGGTACCTCCTAGACAAACAAGGGATTCACCCCACAGAAAAGAAACTGAGAGCCATAAGGGAAGCACCACGACCAAAGAACAAAACGGAATTACAGGCTTTCTTGGGACTGTTAAACTTTTACAATGTCTTCCTACCTCAAAAGGCGACCGTGGCGGAACCGCTGCATAGGCTGTTAGATAAAACAGCCACCTAGACCTGGGGAGCACGGGAGGAGAGCGCCTTCAACAACACAAAGAACATGCTAACATCCGACGCGGTACTAATCCAGTACAGCGAGACCCTGCCATTGACGGTAATTTGCGACGCGTTGCCATTTGGGATCGGCGCCATCCTCAGCCACCAGCTTCCAGACGGGAGGGAAGCTCCCATCGCTTTCTCATCAAGGACACTTTCAAAGCCAGAGTGGAACTACAGCCAGCTCGACAAAGAGGCCCTAGCAGTCGTCACCGGCGTCAAGAAATTTCACAAGTACCTTTACAGTAGGACTTTTACAATCATCACGGACCACAAACTGCTGCTAGGAATCCTGGCGGGTAACAGGGCCACACCAAACATTCTATCACCAAGAATGACAAGGTGGTCCGAATTCCTAGCAGCATACAATTAACAGCTGATACACTGACCCGGCAAGGACATCGCCCATGCAGATGCCCTGAGCTGGTCACCCCTACCGGACTGGGAAGACGACCCGGCACCCACAACAGAGATACTCCAAATAGAGACAATATCCAACCCACTCGTGACCGCGCCAGACATTGCCAGAGAAACAAATAAAGACAAACGGCTGGCATGAGTCTTGAGCGGGGTGGGAAAAGGGTGGCCGGAAGGGGACATAGACAAACTATTCAGACCCTTCCGAAACAGACAAACTGAACTCTTTACCGAAAAGGGCTGCATACTTTGGGGGGACAGAGTGATAATTCCGGAAAAATTAGAGGAAAAGGTATTGGGAATGTTGCATGAGGGGCACCCGGGGATGGTTAAGATGAAAAGCCTGGCCAGAAGCTGTGCATGGTGGTCAGGAATGGATAAACAGATCGAAACCTGGGTTGCCAAATGTAAACAATGCCAAGAATCCAGATCCAATCCTCCCGCCGCCCCAACCCAAGAATGGGAAAAACCAAGAGGTCCGTGGTCTAGGATTCATAGACTTCGCGGGGCCAACCAAGGGACATATGTACCTTATCACAGTAGACGCTTACTCCAACTGGTTGGAGGTAAGCACCATGAAGTCAACCACAATGGAGGCAGTGATAAGGAAACTGAGTAAACTTTTCGCTACGCATGGCCTGCCAGACGTAATAGTGTCGGACAACAGCCCCCTGTTCACCGCACTAGCATTTGAACAATTTCTGGCAGGCCAAGGGATACACCATGCATTAACTGCAGCAGCAAATCCGGCGGCGAACGGGCGGGTGGAACGCATGGTCCAATACACCAAGAAAGCCATCCAAAAAATAGAAACAACCAATATACAGGACAAAATCAACAAAATGCTCCTCGTTCAACACATTACACCTAGCGCAACCACAAATAAAAGTCCGGCGGAACTAATGATGGGCAGGAAACTACGCTCAACACTAGACAGAATGCACCCAACATATAACCCCCAAAAAACCCCAGGCTCCTCCAGCAAACACAGAAAATTTAACGTAGGGGACCTAGTATACGCCAAAAACCTCACAGGGGAACCACTCTGGGTGCCAGCAAACAATCACCCAGATAACCGGGCCCCTGTCATACCGACTGGAAACAAGCGTTGGGAAAAACTGGAAACAGCACATAAACCAACTTAGGTCAAGAATAGCCATCACCACAAGCCAGATACCTGAACAAGAAACTAGAAGGGGGGGGGGAATCGGCAAGCGAGATAGAAAGAATCGAAGGGAACCAACTAACACAAGCAGAACACCCCCCACCTAGAATAGATAAAACAATAAACCGATGCTACTCACCTGTAGACGCAGGACCAATGGAACACAAAACCCTGGAATCTTCACCTGGAAGGAGCAGCCAAACCAGCTCACCCAGCCAGGACAAACCTGACGGGAGCAGAAGCAGCAGCTCAACCAGCCCCGGTAGACCGGGAGGGAGCTACCAAGAAAGGCCCAGCTCAACGTTCCAGGCGGTTCCATCCCAAGGAACCGGAGCGACAGAGAAGGCATCCAAAACGGTCAACGACTACACCAGAACTGAACCGCGCAGGTCAAGTAGGCAGGTGCGAAGCCCCGCCTACCTACGTGACTACATCACTACGCACCGACGGACAAAACCAAGAAGGGAGGGGTGTACGATATCAGCATACTCCGAAACCCTCGCAACCGATTGGTCCAGACAGGCGGAAACCTGATTGGTCAAAGGCTCGACCGTGATTGGAGCACTAGGAATCTACCGCGATTGGCTGTGCCGATCGCGGGAGATTCAAAGTGCTGCCATTGGCCCCCGAGCCGCGAGCCAGCCCTATATGAAGGGCTGCCGCGGCTCGCATTCCCAGACTATTCTCTATTCATAATAAAGAGCTGAAATCACTTGAATGGTCTTGCGTCTCTGTCGAACCAATCCACTGCAGATCTAACAATTTGTGTCCTCAGCATCACTTGAGTAGTGCTCTTGGTTCCTGTAGTCTGCAATTTTTCCTCTGGAAATCCATTCCTTCTCCCATACCATTCAAAGAGTGTTTATCCCAAATTGTACAGCTAAAAATCTGTAGAGATTCTCAGTCATTTAGGTCATGGTTGTCCCAAAGATGCTTTTTCAGGAGGCAACTGGATTTTCTTGTTTTTTTCTTTTGGAAAACATTTCGCTTCTTATCCAAGTAGCTTCTTTTTCTACAGTTAGTTACTTACCCCTTATTTTGATGTTCATAATTAATCTTAAAATGAGACCCTGAAATCACAGGTCTTTTCTAGAACCTGTAATTTGATTAAATGCTTGTCTCCACGTAGCAATATATTCACTCTACAAATATACACAGAGGAATAACCGAGCAAATGAGCAACCACATATTTTTCCCTTGATTCTCCAATTTTAGTTTGGCATTGGACATGACAGCTATGACCTGATCAGTCACAGCCATCCATTTACACCAATCTAGTCTGTACCTTATGAAGCTGTGCAATTTACTGGAAGATAAAGCACATGAAAGAGCTACTGTAAGCAACCTTGAAGGTGCCTTTGGAAGTGCTGAGGTCACATCAAAGATGTTGATCCATGGGCCAATCTGGTTTACAGCCAGGTTTCTTTAGATGTGACAGCTGAACTAATGTTCTAACAATGACAAAGTGGGCTTTTGATTAAAAGTAAAGAAATCAAGCTGAAGACAAGGTTCATTGTAATAATATAATATCGAATCTGAGAGCTTTATGGATCAAGGATCTCTTAGACATATCATCTAAATATTGACCTGTCCTTCTGGTTCCATATCTATCAGTTCTTTGGCTGACAGCAACCATTCTAGTTCTATATCTGTTATCAGCAAAGGCATCCAGATTTTTCTTCATTAACACTCACTTTTCCAGAAATTAGCTCTGTGTGCATTCAAAAAAGGATTAGCTAGAAAATGATGAATGCCAGCCTTCTTCAAACTGGCAACCTTCATATATGTTAAAACTGCTGCTCTTAGAATTATTATACTGAGGGGAGCTGGTGGGAAGATAACCCAATAGATCTAGAGGGTGCCAGGCTGGGATAGACGGGCTTATCTGAGAATCATTTACCACTCTAGTGATAGATGCTAAGAACTCTGAAGTTGTGAAATCAACCACTGTCATGAGTGCAGAGTCATGAATAAGACTGAGCAAGGCAATCACATTGTTTTTCAAGGCAGCAAAAGGAAGTTTGTTTCTCCAACACTATTGCATTTGCACAAGTCTGCCTTTGGAGGTTTCTGAATGGCAAGGGAATGCTTTATAATGGTCCAGGGGACAGGTATGGCTAAGCATCAGGAGCAAAGTAGTCTATTACTGTCAAGAATGAAATTTTGACAGGTACATGCCTCTTCGTTTCAATTTGCCATTAGAGTAAGGGGGAGAGGTTGCTTTAAAATGGGTTGAGTGGGGAAACAAAACCTCTACAATTCCACTGAAGACCATGAGAGCCTAAAACCTTTTCAAGGACTTCATAGCATGTGTGGAGCAGAAGCAGATGGTTCCCATAACAAAGTGAACTTGTTTATATGGACTATGTGAGAAGTTGGGGGTTTGGCTGGGGAAATTATTGTTTAATTGTATGAACCAGTACTTGGGATCCTCAGAGTTAATTTTGCTTCGATATTACCATGCAGTGTATTCAATAAACAGTAAGATTTTCAGAACCGGAATGAACCTGGAGTTCTATCTGGAGTCTCATGCTGGATGTTGACAATTACATATGAGGAGCATCAGGTTGATGGGATCTGTCTAGACTGAAAAGCATTTAAGAAATGAGTGAATCAATAGATGCAGTATATTCATTTCCTAGATTCCAGAAAGGCCATCTTGTCTTTCACAGTCTTATGTGTGCCTACTGTTTGCAAAGCCCCTATAGTTTTCTTGGCAATATTTCAAAGGGGGTTTGCCACTGCCTGCTTTCCAGGGCTGAGGGACAGGACTGGCCCAATATTCTCCAGTTAGCTTCATGCCTGTAGTGATATGTGGGAACCACATCAGGATGCAGGATGAGCAGTCCTAACAGACAACAGTTAGAAAAGTGGCAGCTGAGCCACAGAAGGAATAAGGGTTGAGAAACATCTCAGAAGGGACCCTCTCTAGTTTCTTAGACTGTAAAATCAAGGGAAGATTAGGGGTACTTTCAGACTTGCAAGACTCTATTAATGTAATCTTGCAATAAAATTAGATCTCGTATTTGGGGATGTGCTTCTTGCCTGGACAACCTTGCAAGACAGACAATGCCCAAGGAGGGACTCATGGTCTCCTGGTTTCTAGCCTTGGACCTTAACCACTACACTGGCCTGGCTCTGATCTGTGGAAAATCTCTTAAATCTCCCTTTTATATGACCACCACAGAGGTGATATTCAGCAGGTTCTGACCAGTTCTGGAGAACTGGTAGCAGAAATTTTGAGTAGTTCGGATAACCAGAAAATACCACCTCTCATTGGCCCTGCCCTCATCTATTCTCTGCCTCCTGAGTCCCAGCTGATCAGCTGGATCTTCTTTTGTTGCCCTGCTGAGGATAAAAGAGCTGGAAAGCAGGTTAGTGGGGTAAGGAGGGAATAGGATTTGACACTATCCTTCCCCTGGAGTGGGGTGGGAATGGAGATTTTACAGTATCCTTCCCCTGCCACACCCACCAAGCCATGCCCACAGAACCAGTAGTAAAAGATTTTGAATCCAACTACTGGACCACCATATTTTGTAAGATCATTTCCAGGAGCATCCACAGGCTGTGTTCAAAAAAAAGCCAAGATGACAACCACAACAGGTGATCAAAGATGTTTATTTGCATCACACAATAAAAAACAAAAAACAAAGGGAGCTTTGACTGCTCTGTCATGGCCATTACCTTGACTCTTTTTTTTTAACCACACCTTGCAGATTTCAATCAAGTGAACTTTCAGTTAAAAGTTTTGCTATAGAATTCTCCATCACAGTCAGAAATAGTAATTCATAAAGGAATTCAAACTTTGTAATACATACACACACACAAACACACACACACAGAAGTACATGTGTGTGTGCTTGTGCATACCTGGATTGTGGGGGAAGGCTAGAGAGCAGAGCACTTGCTTTTCCTCAAGAAAGTTCTACAAGAAGATCTTGTGTAGAAACAAAAAGAAGAAGCAGATTATTGGATAAATTTTGTCTAAATTTTTTAAAGCAGTGTTGGTCAAGCTTACCAAGTTTATGATGTGTGAATTTCAACTCCTAGAATTCCCCATGCAGCATCCTAGGAGCTGAAATCTATGCATCTTAAAGTTACCAAGCTTGAGAAACATTGCTCTAAAGTATTGCTGTCAATCAGAAAATGCACTGCTGTCAGTCAGAGTAAATGATATAGGGTCTCCTGCTTAAGCAGCAGTTGGACTAGAGGATCTCCAAAGTTCCTTCCAACTCTGTTATTCTGTGTTCTATGGTCTAAATCAGGGGTGTCAAACTCATGGCCCGCGGGCCAGATGTGTCATGTGCTGGCCATGCCCATGCCCGGTTTAGCGAAGGAGAGGAAAACTCACAATGTGACACGTGACACATTTGGTCTTAATGATATATCAGCAGGTGGGGGAGTACCTGACTGAACTTGTCTGGACTTGAAATCTAAGCAAGTTAGGCCTGATTAGACCTTGGAAGTGAGCCTCACAGGGAATCCCAGGACTATAGACTAGACTGGGAAGTTGAGAAACTATCCAGCAACATGTCACTAGTAAGCCTTTTTCACATTGCTGCTTGGGAAACTATACAAACATGCCCATGAGGTCATCAGAAGTCAAGACTTGATTGAAGGAGACTTAAGAACTGTTCTGTCGCAGGAAAAGATCTGACTCGAGACCAGTGTGAATTCAGCTCTTTATTTGCTCTCAGTAACTTCAATAAAACTGGAGCCGCGGCAGCCTCTTTTATAGCAGCTGCTCGCGGCTCGCAGCCAATGACAGCTTCTTAAACTTCCCACCGTCAGGCGGACCAATCATAAACAGTATTTAAGTATTCCGTATGGACCAATCAATAGGCAGCATTCGCGGACCAATCAGAACGCAGTATTACGAGTATGCAAATATCTACAACAAGAACTAAGTCCAAGTCTCTGTAGTACACCAGTTAACTGACTGAGCCTCTTGTGCTCATCTTTTCAACAATATTTTAGAAGTTGGATCCCATCTCCCAAGATGCCTATATGTAATTTATGCCAAAAATATAAGTATGCCAGTGAACACTTCTTCAATTGTTCCATTAATCAACGGTGAAAATAAATGAATACAACAATCTGCAGCAATCAGTCCTCTCTGATGACCCAGATCAATGGTGGGAATCAAAAAATTTACTACCAGTGCTGTGGGCGTGGCTTGGTGGGCGTGGCAGGGGAAGGATATTGGAAAATCTCCAGTCAGAGGTGGGATTTGCCGGTTCTCCAAACTACTCAAAATTTCCTCTACCGGTTCTCCAGAACTGGTCAGAACCTGCTGAATACCCACCTCTGACCCAGATGCATCAGACTCCTCCTGTCTATTCTGTACTATTCTTATGAAAGAAACTGGTTGAGAATTGGAGTCTGATATTGTGATGCCATCAAAGATGAGACCAGACAGAGCATTAGAAAAACTCATAGGAGCAGTACAAAATTGGAAGATGTGGAAAGACCTGGCCCACAGAATCGCCAAGAGTTGGACACAACTAAATGGGCGTTGCATAAGCGCACCAACGTGCCTACCGTCCCTGTCTTAATGTTCCCTTTTATTCTTATCTATTTCAAGTATTAATAATGATATTTATACTTGTGTATATTATCAAATGCATGCTTGACTGAATAAATAAATAATAAATAAATCGTTGTCCTAAAACAGTTTCCGTCAGGAGGAATCATGCAGTGATTTTAAAGCACTCAAGAGTGCACTGCACACGTGTACTATAAACACACTTCCTCTAACAAATTCCAGAGAAAGCCACTGTGTTGCACTTTTTAGAGCAATCACTTAGGACTGAGAAGATCACAGCTGAAATTCTACGTTGTCAGAAATTTCTTTCGTCCAACTGCCTATTTCTCCTTGAGCTCACCTACTTAACATTTTAACCTCATGTATTTCACAGAATGGTTATGTGGACAAGAAATGTGCTGAGCTTTTCAGAGGAAAAAGAAACCCCCAAAATATATTATAGGACAGCAGATGCTAGGCAATTACCTCACGATGTCTATCCTTTGTTCTGGCCACTTATTCTATTTTCTTTCACCTTGTAGCAAAGAAGGAGATCTGAGAAGTGGGCTTCTCACTGACTACCTGATAAACAACTGTGTTATTAAACCTGGTACAGTATTAATATTGCCTTTATGGGGTCACTCACACAGATAACTATGATGCATCATCTGCATTTCTATAAGGGTTCAGAATGATATTTCTTTTTTAAAAAGTGTAAAATAGTTTGATTTTTAAAGAAGAAATGTTTTGTTTAAAATGATGATGATGATGGTGATGATGATGATGATGATGATGATGATGATGATGATGATGATGATGAAAAATGACAGATAGGGCTTTGCAATCATGGAGAATATATGCAGTTCAAGGCCAAGTAGCAGACTGTATTTGTTATTTGATAATGGTAGCTCTTTTGGTAATAAAACATCTGCAAAAAGGAAACCAAGTTTGTAAAATAGTAACAGCACAACAGAGACAACTTTGTCTGATCCAACTTCTTTTACTATGCCAACTTCTTCCCCCATCTGGATTTTCATATTTTATATATAGTAAAAATGACCTTTCCCTTTTCTAATGTACATAAGCCAAGGCCACTATTAAACTGGTGTTATTGGTTTCAACAGTAGCTCGAAGTATCATATACAATGCCTTTCCACACTTCACCTCTTGGAACAAAACATTGCACTGATTTGAGCTATCACAATAGATCCTCTACTGCACAGGTGTCAAACTCGCGGTGTCACGTTGCTGTCACGTGATGTATTGTGACTTTTTTTTTCCCTTTGCAGAGCTGGAGTGGGCATGGCATGCACGTGATGCATCTGGCCTACAGGCCATTAGTTTGACACCCCTGAGTCTACTATAATTGCTGGTTGGTTATACTAATTTGCAGACACATTGGTATGAAATATCTCCTTTGGTTCCTGCCACAGTCTTCACTTTCTTTTTAAAGTTCTTATTAAAAAACATTTATATTCACAGACATATGCCCCAAAGGTATTTTCTGAAAAGAAAAATTAGGTTGGGTTGCAATGAAATGGTTTTTTTTAAAATTTCAAAGGTTATCAAACCTTCTGTTAGTTTGGAGCATGGGCACGAATAATGGAGACGAGCCGGTGAAACGGTGAACTTCAACTCTTTATTTACATGGTGTGACGGCTCAAACTCAATGGCTGCACAGCCTTCCTTATATAGGTAATTTATTAGATATTTAACCAATGAAAACCAGGGAGCGCTAGCTCCGTTAACCAATAAGAGAGGCTCGTTAATGGCCAATCAGATCCACCTGAATGGACCAATCTGATATCGCCATTAACGGCCAATCAGAAGTGCAGGGCCAGAACCCTGCACTTGACTTCAAGCTCAGATAACTTTATTAATACATTTATTCATTCACAACACCCCTTCCCCCCAGGTTCCATTTACGGGGTGCGATTATGTAGTCCTTGAGGTAGGACGGTTGCTTTGTTATTCTCGTTGACTTTCGTTGTGCCCCCGGTATTTGGCAGCACTCTTGATGAGGTAGGGTGTTGTCTGGTGAAAGTGGTGCCTCTGACTCTGAGTTTGAATTTCCGTTGTCACCAACATCTTCGGTATCCCCAAGAGGCAAACTCACTCCTATCCCTGATTCCTCTCCATGTGTTTCTGCTCTGCTATCGTTCCTTTCATTAATGTTTTCTGCACTTTCAAGTTCATCTTCCTCCATATCTCCTCCCCCCCCCTCAGTTAGGGCATCAGGGAACTCGGAGATCCTTGACTGCAGCCTTGATCGTAGTTGATCAATATGGCGCTTCCATAGTCAATCATCGCGGCATTGCACGAGGTAGGATCTAGGGCCGGTTACGCGGACCACAGTTGCTTCTATCCACAATGGATCGCCCGACAAATTTTTAGCAAACACCAAATCGCCTACCTGGAAGGTACGGCATCACCCGCTGGATCCGTGTGGTTTCTCAGGTTCGTAGAAAGGGTGTAAGCGATCGAGGTGGGAGTGGAGCTTCCGCCCCATTTGCAACTCTGCGGGAGTTTTGTTGGTGACGCTGTGTGGAGTGATATGCTGCAAGAAGAGTATCCGGTTTATTTTTTCTTCGATGTTGTCATAGTCCTTTTTTTGTAGCGTTTTCTTGACGAATTGTACCATGCGCTCGGCCCTTCCGTTGGCCGCAGGATGCGCAGGCGACGTCAGCGCATGGCGAATACCACGGTCCGCTAGGTACTGTTCAAAAGACAGCGCGGTAAATTGGGGTCCATTGTCGGATACCAGCACGTCTGGTAATCCGTGTGTTGTAAACAGTTTGTCCAGTTTCTTAATGACCGCTTCGGTTGTTGTATTCTTCATTTGATGGATTTCGAGCCAGTTGGAGTAGGCATCCACTGTTAGCAAGAATGTGTGGCCTTTGGTAGGTCCAGCAAAATCCAGATGGATACGGGACCAAGGTCCCCGCGGTGTCTCCCATTCGGTTTGGATTGTTTTTGGTGGGGCGTTGCTTACTTCCTGGCATTTGTGACAAGCTTTGACCCATATCTCCATTTGCTTGTCGATGCCTGGCCACCATGCGTAACTTCGTGCGAGGGCTTTCATGTGCATGATGCCGGGATGGCCATCGTCCAAGGTTCTCAGGACTGCTCGTTGAAGTCGCTCTGGGACAATGACTCTATCTCCCCAGATAACGCAGCCCTTTTGTGAGAACAGTTCGGTTTGATGACTCTTGAATGGTGCGTAGTCATCAGGTACCTGGTCCAATGGCCATCCGCGTTCCACCCAACTGAGGACTCGCACTAAGGTGTGGTCGCGTTTTGTTTCTATCGCGATATCTCGGGCTGTTAATGGCGGCGTGAGAAGCGTCTCGATTTGCAACATTGTCACTGTAGGCGTGGGGTCATCAATGGTCTCTGGAAGCGGTGCTCGGCTCAAGGCGTCGGCGTGGGGAATGGCTTTCCCCGGGCGGTATTGCAGCCGATAATTATAGGCAGCCAAGAATTCTGACCAACGAGTCATTCTGGGAGATAGTATATAGGGGGTCAGTTTATCTCCGGCTATTATTCCTAGGAAAGGTTTGTGGTCAGTCACTATAGTAAAAGCTCAGCCGTACACGTTCTCATGAAATCTTTTGACAGCAGACACAATGGCAAGGGCTTCTTTATCAATCTGACTGTAATTGCATTCTGTCTTTGAGAGTGTCTTTGAGAAATAGGCAACAGGGGCTTCGTTACCATTTGGCAAAATGTGGCTCAAAATGGCGCCTACTCCGAAAGGCGATGCATCACACATGATCGTGAACGGCACATGATCATTGTACTGCATTAGTACAACGTTAGAAGTCAATAGTTTTTTTATATTTTGAAATGCCCGCTCTTCTCTATGTCCCCATACCCAAATTGCTTTTTTGTCCAATAAACGGTGTCGGGGTTCAGCTACCGTTGCCTTGTGTGGCAGGAATACATTATAAAAGTTGATAAGGCCTAGAAACTCCTGGAGATCGGCCTTATTTCGTGGTTTGGGAGCATTTTTGATTGCCCTCAGTTTGCTATCGGTGGGGTGAATGCCCTGGCTATCAATCAAATACCCCAAAAATTCGACACGATCTGTACACAGTTTGCACTTATTTTTCTTCACTTTAAGACCTGCGTCTTTGAATCTCTGGAGGACCATCCTCAGGTGGTCCCGTAAAAGTTTTTGGGTAGGGGCAGCGATTAACACATCGTCAAAGTATGGAACAACGCCTTTTATCCCCTGTAAAAGTCTTTCCATCAAGCTCTGGAAGATCCCCGGGGCTACACTCACTCCGAATTGGAGTCAGGTACATTTAAAAGCACCACGGTGAGTCACGATCGTCTGTGCCTGTGCTGTTTTTTCATCTACCGGCAGTTGTTGATATGCCTGAGCTAAGTCTAGTTTAGCGAAGACTTCCCCCCCGCCCAGGGAATGGAGGAGGTGCTGCACCACCGGTACCGGATACGCGTTTTGCTGAAGGGCGTGGTTCAGGGTGGCTCGGTAGTNAGTCACGATCGTCTGTGCCTGTGCTGTTTTTTCATCTACCGGCAGTTGTTGATATGCCTGAGCTAAGTCTAGTTTAGCGAAGACTTTTCCGCCCCCCCAGGGAATGGAGGAGGTGCTGCACCACCGGTACCGGATACGCGTTTTGCTGAAGGGCGTGGTTCAGGGTGGCTCGGTAGTCCCCACAAATTCTTATCGATCTGTCCAGTTTAATGGGTGTCACGATTGGGGTCTCCCAGGAAGAGTGATCGGTGGGCTCGAACACACCCTGGGCTATCAACTTATCAAGCTGCTTGTCAATCTTTGGTTTAAGGGTGAATGGAACCCGACGAGGCTTAAGGCAGATGGGAGCTACTTTTGGATTAAGGTTAAATATATCGGGGTCCCCTTGTACTCACCTAGGTTTCTGCGAAGACGTCTTTGAATTCTTGGATGAGATCCTCCTCCCAGTTGCTTCTGCCAATTCGGTTAATGCCTGCCACTTCAATGCCAAGTGGAGCAAACCATTGGAGGCCTAACAGGCTAGGCCAGTCCTTATCA
>BHEV01010374.1:0-10412 GCA_004319985.1 Emydocephalus ijimae
TTGACACTATATTTATAAAGGGTTTTTGAGGATGGATTTGGTATGATTATATGATTTGTTACACAATAAACGGTTTAAAGTATTGTTATCTCATAAAGCATGAATGACTAAAAGTAAAGTCAATTTTTTTTTTTTTAGTGATATTAGGATATACAAGTTTGGATTGACAATATGAGTTGTTATGTAACATAATTGTAATGGAGACTACAAAATGAATGCACAGAACTGATGAACCAACCGACACACTGGATGTACATATGAGAGTTGATGTTTTAATGTTTTGTTTGTCTTGTTTGTTTGTAGAAAATTAATAAAATTCTTTTCAAAAAAATAAAAAGAATCGACAAACGGAACTGTTTTCCCAGAAAGGTTGCATCATTTGGGGGGATAGAGTCGTTATCCCAGAGCGGCTACAATGAGCGGGATTGAAAACCCTGCATGAAGGCCACCCCGGCATCGTGCGCATGAAGGCGCTCGCATGAAGCTACGCGTGGTGGCCGAGTATCGACAAACAGATTGAGGCCTGGGTAAAGACTTGTTGCAAATGCCAGGAAGTTAGCAATGCCCCACCGAAAGCAACCCCAACAGAGTGGGAAACACCAAGGGGACCCTGGTCCCGTATTCATATTGACTTTGTGGGGCCTACTAAAGGATACACATTCCCAGTTACGGTGGATGCCTACTCAAACTGGCTTGAAATCCATGAAATGAGAAGTACCACAACCGAATTCGTCATCAGAAAATTGGACAAATTAGTCACAACCCATGGGCTACCAGATGTCCTGGTATCCGACAACGGCCCCCAGTTTACCGCGCTTTCTTTTGAACAGTATTTGGCGGACTGTGGTATTCGCCATGCGCTAACTTCGCTGGCACATCCTGCGGCCAATGGAAGAGCCGAGCGCATGGTACAATTCATCAAAAAGACCCTACATAAAATGGACTATGGTGATATCGAAGATAAGATTAACTGGATACTCTTTCTTCAACACATCACTCCACACAGCCTCACCAACAAGACTCCGGCTGAATTGTTAATGGGACATAAACTCCGCTCCCACCTTGACTGACTACACCCATCGTACGAACCAGAAAAACCACACGGATCCAGTGGGAAATGCCGCGAATTCCAGATAGGCGACTTAGTCTTCGCTAGAAACTTTTCTGGCGATCCTTTGTGGGTCGAGGCAACTGTAATCCAAGTCACAGGACCCAGATCATACTGAGTTAAAAGTCGCAACGGAAGAATATGGAAGTGCCATATTGATCAGCTGCGTTCATGGTTGCAACCTGGGTTCTGCGACTCCGGTAAATTCCAAACTGAGGGGGGAGGAGATGACAAGGAGGCTGAGTTCGAAATGGCAGAAAGCACGAGTGAAAGAAGTGAACATTCGGACTCAACACATGAAGAAGGATTAGCGAGGGCGGTAGACTTGCCGCAAAGAGACACCTCGTCAGAAGCAAGCCCACAAAGGCTAGAGGACAACAAAGACATTAGTGGCACCGAGTTTTTAAATGAAGGACCGGAGGCACCCGACTTGCCAGAAAATATCTCGCCCAAACAAGACTGTCGATAAGTACCAGGGGGACAGTAAAAATCTAATAGACAAACTCAGCAACTGCCTACCTCAAAGATTACGTCACTGCACCCCTTAAATGGAACCCAGGGGGGAAGGGGTGTTGTGAATTAATAAAAGTGCTTAAATAAAGATTATTAAAACCTTCAGAAAAGTGCAGGGTTCTGGCCCTGCACTTCTGATTGGCCGATAATAGCAACATCTGATTAGCCCGTTCAGGAGGATCTGATTGGCTATTAGCGGGCCTCTTTCATTGGCTAAGGGAACTAACGCTTCCCGTTTCTTATTGGTTATTTGATCAGCAGCTTGCCTATAAAAAGGGCTGTTGCTGGTGTAGTTTTTGCTCTGTTCCACAATGTTAAATAAAGAGTTGAAGTTCACTGTTCATCGTCTCGCCTCCAATTCTTGCGCCCATGCGCAGAACATAACACTATGACTCACAATTCCCCATTTATTTTCACCAGCATGATTCCTATGCTTGTGTTAGTGAGTGTAATAGCAAGATGATCTGCCGTTTCTAAGTATAAAACAGAGAAACATAAGATTACTATTTCAAACCTATTTCTCTAAAGCAGCACAAGTTGTTCTGATTCCCTAAATCCTACATGAAACCCCATCTGATAAAACAGAATATTTGCAGCTTAGGGTTGAAATGAGGGGTCCCTGTTGCTCTCTGACTTAATTGTGTTGTAGACATTTCATTAGCCAAACCAGGTAACATCATCAGTGCAGAATTTCAGCCATTTGCACTGATGACATTGGCCGTTTTACAGCTCTGACCTCATGTAACCCACCTCCCCATTAAAGCACAAGGACAGGTAGCGTTGTTAAAATTAATTGTGAAGAGTTTGTAATGCGGTGTGTGTCAATCTTTTTTTTTCTTTTTACAATGGTGCAACTTCTCCCTGTATTATATTAGAGAAGAGGGTTTTTATAAGAAAATAGAAAAATCCTTGTGTGTAGCTGCAATGGGAGCACGGAGGGGAATCAGAGAATGTGAAGGGAACAAGCATGCTGTCTAGAACACACATATGTATGTCTGTTCCATGGGAATAGCATCAAAAATACCTTTTAAATGAAGTAAGCGTCCCGTTAGGGATTACAGCATCACTTGATCAAAGTCCACTGGAAATAGCTTTTGGCAGGACAGTTCTTCTCTATAACTCTTCACTGGGGAAGCTGGAGAAATTTACGATGATTCTGAGGGTATTCTAGGAAAAAAAAAAAGGGCTTCACCATTGCGATAATGTTTGGGAAAGTGTAGGATAGGCAATGTTTTATAAAATAAAATAGATTTGGCCACAATCAACGTTTTGGCAATGGGAAACCTATTTTTCAGCAATCCTTTACTTCTCCCCTCCCCACCCTATTCCCTCCCCCCCAAAACAGTTTGTGTACAGCAAATTGGCTCAGCATGAAGGAAGAAAATAATGCAATACAGACATTGCATAAATTTAAACATGCTTTTTGGCATTCCCGGATAGATAGATTGTCATCAGCTGCAATGCGCTGACATAGTTGATAGAATTAAAGAATGTTTAGGAGCCCTGTCCCCCCTCCTTTTCTTTTCTGGTTGAGTTTCTTTTCTTAATGAAATTCTGGGCAATTGTCAAGTCTACCTGGCAGCCATTTGGAAGGGGGGGGGGCATTTTGTATGCATTTATTTTTAACTTAAACTGTCTGTTTAACTTTAGAAAAAAACTGCAAATCCATATGCATTTCATACGGTCTATTTCCCTTATATGCCTTTCAATTAGGCAAAAGCTTGCTTGGCATATACATGGGTCTCTCTCTTCCATTTGCAACCCTAAATGCGAAATGTGCTAGTATTAAAGAATCCTTGTGTGAGGAGCAGAGAAATATTAAGGAGCTGCTTGAGCAAAATGTGCAAATGGGTGTCATTTTGTAACAAGGCTCAAAAATGGCAGCAAAGATATTCTTAAGCATCTGTCTGAAAGTAAGAGCAGAAGATTTCAAGGGGATTTTAATTTTTTTTAAAAGTAGGCTTTGGCTAGGGTTGAATTTGGAAATGTAGAAGAGAAGTGCCAGCAGAAAAGGAATAAGCACACACACTATCCCTATCTTATTTATTTATTTATGTATTTATTTTATCTAAATAGGATCTGGTTTCAGGATTTTTTGGCATTGGTATAGACTCGCTGTTTTGCATTTTTTTTAAAAAAAGAAAAAGTTATCAGGAAGGAGTAGCAAGAATTTTTCTACGCAGAAATTCATAGCCATAAAAGCAAACAAATAAATAAATCTCCTCACACTACAAAGTGCCGTTGATGAAGAAGCTTCATGGAAAATGTTAAAAATGGGACTTTCTCTCCCCCTGAACCATCTGAAATGGTTCATTCCATTAACTCATCTTAGCACTAAAAACACTAAACATAGAACAACAAAATTGGAAGGGAACTTGGAGGTCTTCTTGTTCTGTATTAACATTCTCGAAATACCCTTTTCCTATTGGTCCAGACACCCTGTGCTGCGATTGGTTAAATGAACCACTGGGATTGGTTCACCAGGAATCAATCGCGATTGGCCCGGCCGATCGTGGGAGATTCAAAGTACTGTCATTGGCCACGAGCCACGAGCAATCTCTACAAGAAGGGCTGCCGCGGCTCCGAGGTCCAGCACAGATCTTAACAAAAAATAAAGAGCTGAAGTTATGCTGGGTTTCCTGAGTCTCATTTCCCGTGATCTAACACTTCTAGTCCAATCCCCTGCTTTAGCAGAAGACATTATACCATCCCAGACAAGTGGCAGTCCACTCTCTCCATGGAGATTCCCTCAAGTCAAATTTGACCCCATATGACTGCATCATGGCCATTTCTTGTTTATTAAAAGGAATTTGCCATTAGGATTTTTTTTCATCCCTGAGGCAACAAGTTTTAGATTTTCCCAGAGGCAGTTGTTGGAAGTTACGATTCCCCTGTCTTCTAGGAAAACAGCCCCCACCCTTTGTGAAATAGGGCTATTAAAATAGCTGGAGCCAGCTTACTTTTCACAACAAAGGAAGGAGAACACTATAGGCATGAGATACAGAGAAAAAAAAAACCTACAAACGATCTAAGATCCTTTCCCATAGAAATCAAATAGATGGCAAGTTATAAAAGCATGTGAAAAGCAAACCAAAAGGCATGTCAGGTTGGAAACATGACAGCAAACAAGAAACTACAAAGGATCAGGACCATAAAACCAACATCCCAGGGAACGAATTCAACACACACACAAAAAATCAAAGTCTTCAAAGATTCACACCTACAAATCAAAGAACCTGAAGTGTATAAAAGAGAGGTTTTCCTACTCACTTATTAGATTAATCCTAGGAACGCTGTGAGATTTCTTATCTGCCTTCCTATTAATAAACTGATTCTGATTTTCAACGCAGCTGACCAAACCATTTTGCATTTCTCCCAGCAGGGAAATTTGAATCCACAAAAGGAAAGAACTTTGCCTATTCCTTAAAGGGCAAGGCTTCTCTTTTTCCTTTCCTCAGCAGAATACCTGGATAGTCTTAAGTGTCCAGATTAGACAGAACTTTGTGTTCATTGGAGTCACTAAGTCAGTCTTCTTGAAACACTATGAATTAACTTTATTTATTTATTTATTTATTTATTTATTTATTTATTTATTTATTTAATTTGTATTTTTTAAAATAAACGCCAAGAAGCAAAATCCTTCCTCCTCCTATTTTGCCAACAACAACCCTGTGACGGCTACCTAGCCAGCTAGCCAGCTTCATACATAAGTTGGAACTAGAATTCTCGTTTCTAGGCCAGCACCACTTAACCACTACACCAAACTGGCATGTCAGGCAATAACATTAGCATCTTTTTTACCTTAGAATTTGAAGATCTGATTTCTTTACTTCCAGCCTGACACTGTAAAGTTATATGTTGTAATAATAAAACTGAAATTTCATGGAATAATGGAATAGCATGGAATAGCAGGACAGTACAGTGATATAGATCGGTTGAAAATACTTTTTCTGCATAGTGGTCTAAAGAAAAAAGTATGTGAAGTCTTGTTTAAACAAAGAACTTCTGATTTATATAACTGTCATTCTGTCTCATTCCTAACTGGTTGCAAACACTCCTTGAAACACAGTATTGTGATGTTCTTGCCATTTTTTTGTCCTGAAGCTTTCAATGATTATGATGATGAATATTACTTTTAAATTAAGCTGTACACTCTTGCCTCAGGACAGTTGAAATTTCTGTGAGAAATAAAATTCTGAAGAATAAATAAGCAAGACTTTGAATATGTAGCTTTGTCTCTTATTTGCTGCCTTATAATAGCATACCATGACAAATAATCAGCCAATCCTTTATTATGATCATTGACCAGAATGAACATGTTAACAGCAGATGAACCAGAGTAAAACTATGTGTGATGAAATTGTCAATGCAATCAAACTATGTCTGATTTTACAAATAGAATAGCAAAATTTAGCCATATTAATAGAAATTAAAATTGAATCTTACTGGTATGATAACAGAATAAAACGGAATTGTTTGGGCACTTAAAAAACAAATGATAAAAGTAGACTCCTGCATCCTTACAAAAAATGCAATATAACAGGACATGGACTATGGATTTATAAGGTATTAGTTTTACATCTGCCCTCAAGAACTGCTACAAAGGGGACATATTAAGTTTAGCACTCTCTGGAATTTAAGAAGAATTATACCACAACTACTTATGCAATTGCTGTTGGAAAGCTACAAGCTTCTTTGTTTACCTGTTACCTGAGATATAAATAAATCCTGTAGCTTTCATCTTAATCATGCAAGAAGCTAACCAATTCATTGAGCTGAAGGAGAAGGAATTACGCTCAGATAAAAGAATTTGCACCACAATGTACTTATTTAAAAATTTCCAATAGATATTAAAATATTTTAGTTCAGACTTTGCAGGACTTACAAACTGTACCAAAACTTCGAGGAGTGAAAAATCTTGTATAGTTAAGTATTTCCTGCTTGAACATTAATCTATTTCATTGGACATGGGGAAAGTGCCAGAATTAAGGCGTAAAAAAAACCTGTTTCTTGATGTGGGGCAGACAAGCAAACACAAATCAGAATTATGGTTCTTGTTTCCCTCAAGTTATCTATCATGAAAAGTGATGATAATTGTAAAAAAGACAATAAAAAGCTTTGTTTGAATTGAATAGATTGTAAGCAGCTAATGAGTAGATTGATGGAGTGCAGCCAAGTCTTTAATATGTAAGATTAAGGTCACTAAATGCATGCTTTGATATATGTCACAGCAGTATCATAACTGAATTTTTCCCCTTTTAGGCAAATTTAGATTCAAGGCTGCTGTAGGTGATGACTTTTCAACATAGCATAAACTTGGAGCCTTAAAATAGCCATTTTATCAAGACAATACCGAATCTCCAATTCTCCAGATGTTCAATGCTTTATTCTGTCTTTTGTTCCCCTTCCCTACACAAGAAGCTCCCAATCTTACAAAATGGCAAACAGTGGACTATATAAACAGAAACAACCATTTAGAAGCAAATGGGGCCCTGGAATTTGACTGCAACTTGGATTAAATGGCTTTACATGCAACTTGAAATGGATAAAGGAAGGCTGCAAACCATTCATTTCTCTTTTGTGTGTAGAGGGGCTGCTATTAGGGAAAGTTTATAAATCAATAGTAACTAGGCTAGCACAATTACTGAACTTGCCTTTTGCCCTGAAGTGTTTGAGTTTAATAGAAGGAAAGGTGATCAGAAATCCAAATTCTTTTAAGGATTTTGGAATGGAAATAATGGTAACATGGAATTGCCTTGAATGCTTATACAGGATGAATTAGGTCTGATGGCCATATTTTATGACACTAGAAGAAGCAGATAAACCAAGGAACTAGCATTGATATGGAAGATGTTACTCAGAAATTATTTCTTTTTATGTAAAGTCTACCTAAAAAACTGGGAGTTGGCTACACATTATGAGAGCTGATTTAATTAATACCAGTATAGTTTTAACAAAGCACAACTTAGCTTTAATAATTATTAGTAAGCTGGAGACTGTTGTGAATTAATAAAAGTGCTAAAATAAAGATTATTGAAACCTTTAGAAAAGTGCAGGGTTCTGGCCCTGCACTTCTGATTGGCCGATAATAGCGACATCTGATTGGTCCGTTCAGGTGAATCTGATTGGCTATTAGCGGGCCTCTTTCATTGGTTAAGGGAACTAACGCTTCCCGTTTCTTATTGGTTATTTGATCAGCAGCATGCCTATAAAAAAGGCCATTGCTGCCATAGTTTTTGCTCTGTTCCACAATGTTAAATAAAGAGTTGAAGTTCACTGTTCATCGTCTCATCTCCAATTCTTGCGCCCATGCGCAGAACTTAACACTGGCGACGAGGATGGGATGTGGAGACATCAGAGCTGACTGAACACTACAGAGCGCTAAACAGAGCACGTGGCTGAAGACGCACCAACAGCTGAACCATGTCTAGCAACGTCATACCACCCGCTCCATTCGACCCGGCACAAAAAGACTGGGACTCATATATGGACCGATTCCAGATGTTTCTGGAGACCAACAACTTGAAGGATGCCACTACCGGAAAGAAGCAAGCGGTATTCCTAACTCACTGCGGGCCGACCATGTTTAAGATGGCCAAGGCACTAGCCAAACCGGCTGAGGTGAAGTCCATGGACTGGGACGTCCTTGAGCCCCTTCTACGGGCCCACTATGCACCAACCGTACCAACGCTTGTTCGAAGACATGAATTTTATCAGAGAGACCAGCGGAAGGGAGAAAGCATTGCAGATTTCATTGCGGATCTCTGGAATTTGGGAGGCCTCTGGGGGTTCGCCGACCTCGAAGAAGCTCTGAGAGACCGAATAATTCTGGGATTAGATGCACCGCATGTACAGAGTAAGCTGATGGCGAAAGGTGACATCAGCCTTGCAGATGCCATCGCTGACGCGACTGCAGCAGAAGCAACCAGGAAGTTGGCTGCACAAATGCGCCGCATCCACGCCCCGCTCCGCCAACTCGCCAGCGAAATCTCACCTCACCTGGAAGGACAGGCAATGACAGCCTACCACGAGGACCTCGAATCGTCATCAGAAAGTGATGAAGAAGAGGTCAACCGGCTCCGGTCTGAACGAGACCAACACCATCAACGTATCCAGAGAGTGCAGTAGCAGTGCGCTGGTTGTGGGGCAAACCACCCATGATCAGACTACAAATTCCTCAACGCACTCTGACATGTGTGTGGAAAAAGAGGTCACATCGGAAGAGTCTGTAGAAGCAAGCAAGGATCCAACCCACCTCAGAGGGGGACCAACTACTGCCAGCCCACAGGAAGCTGTCCTGTGAATCGAGAATACTTAACCCACCAATGGAACAACCACTCCTACAGAAACAAACCACTAGCCCAGTCAACGAAACGAGAAGAGGCACACCAAGCCATTACGATCGGTCATGCCTCATCATTAGATGCCAAGAAGATCCGGGTGAAGGTCGCCATCGAAAACCAGCCCTGCATGATGGAAGTTGATTCAGGATCATCCCTCTCAATGGTTTCCTGGAAGACCCTTAAACAATTCCCACCGTCTGGCGGCAAGACCTTGGATTCCAAAGAATCATATTCAAAGATTATCAGGGAAATCGAATTCCAGTCGTTGGATCCAGCCAAGTCCGTGTCTCATTTAAAAATCGTACCGCATCTCTACCCTTGACTGTAGTTGACAGGGATCGGCCTAGCTTGTTAGGCCTCCAATGGTTCGCCCCACTTGGAATTGAAGTAGCCAGCATTCACCGAACCAACAGCGATGACTGGGAAGAGGCCATCGTACGGGAGTTCCAGGATGTCTTAACAGATAAATTAGGCGAGTACAAGGGGACCCCGATATCATTTAACCTTAACCCCAAAGTAGCTCCCATCCGCCTTAAGCCTCGTTGAGTTCCATTTGCCCTTAAACCAAAGATTGATGAGCAGCTTGATAAATTAATAGCCCAGGGGGTGTTAGAACCAACCGACCACGCTTCCTGGGAAACCCCAATTGTAACACTCATCAAGCCGGATGGATCGTTAAGAATTTGTGGGGACTACCGAGCCACCCTGAATCACGCCCTTCAGCAGAACGCTTATCTGGTGCCAGTGGTACAACACCTTCTACATTCCCTGGGGGGCGGAAAAGTCTTTGCTAAATTGGATTTAGCACAGGCATACCAACAACTGCCTGTAGATAAAAAAATGGCAGAGGCACAAACGATTGTTACGCACCGAGGTGCATTTAAGTGCAACCGACTCCAATTCGGAGTTAGCGTGGCCCCAGGAATTTTGCAGAGCTTGATGGAGAGACTACTACACGGTATAAAAGGGGTTGTACCTTATTTTGATGATGCTTTAATTGCTGCTCCGAATAGAGAAATACTAAGGGAGCGCCTGAGGTTAGTTCTCCAGAAATTTAAAGACTCTGGCCTTAAAGTAAAAAAAAATAAGTGTCAACTGTGTATGGATAAAGTAGAATTTTGGGGGTATTTAATAGATAAACAAGGCATTCATCCCACCAATAGCAAGCTAAGGGCAATCAAAAACGCCCCAAGGCCCAGAAATAAGACTGATCTCCAAGCTTTCTTCAGCCTTATCAATTTTTACAACGTTTTCCTGCCCCACAAAGCGACCGTAGCCGAGCCCCTACATCGTCTGTTGGACAAAAAGGCAACCTGGGTCTGGGGACACTGAGAGGAACACGCGTTCCGACAAGGAAAAAATTATTGACTTCAGACGCTGTTTTGATGCAGTATAGTGAGACTTTGCCTTTAACGATTACATGTGATGCATCACCATTCGGAGTGGGT
>BHEV01010375.1:0-11983 GCA_004319985.1 Emydocephalus ijimae
AGAAACAGGCATAACTGTCCATGCCACCACATTGTGCATCTCGTATTTCAGAAATACCTTTTCAGTGTTCCTCAAAGGGAACGCATGTAGATTGCACTGCAATCCTCCTTTCAGGAGGTGGACCTAAAATAATTCCTCGTGTTTCAAGGAACTCAGGTGTTCCTAGAGAAGTAAATGTGGAAGGAAGGATACATCCAAGCTAAAAAGAAGAAATATTTTCTCTGGCAGGAGTAAAGCTTGTCCAATCTGCCACAGCCACCTGTCTCTATCCAGGCCTTCCTTCACAGTCTTTTTGCTCTTCTGTTTAGATAAGAAATGGGGCATTTTGGAAATAAAGAAGAAACCAATTCAGCTTCAAAGTGTTTTTTAATTCACACTTTCATGACAATTCTCTCGATGGATCCAGTTCCACCAGGCCTTCCTTTCCTCTGGTATCACCCACCTTTCCGAGTGGAGAAGGTCCCCTCTGGACAAGGAATGCAGTCGTAGCAGCAAACTGGCTCTCCTTCTCGAGCCCTCTTGACAAATCCAGGATGACAACTTTCCACACATTCAGATTGAGGAAAGGACTGAGCAGAAAAAAAACAAGATTGCAAAGGAAATATGTGGAAAATGGAGGTAAAAATGGATATTAGACAAGTTACTAGCCTCTGGTCTTCACTTAAGTAAGCAAAATCTCTCACTATTTCCAAATGGTTGGAGATATAACTTCTGGAAGATTCTTCCATTAGTTCCTCTCTTTTGCTTTTGGCATCTCACATTGCAAAAAAGGGGGACTTTATTAAATAGAAAAGTCTGGAGAGATGGAACCAGGAGTCAGATTCTACTGGTTCTGTCCAGTTCTATCGAACCAGTTGTTATGATTCTGCACAGTTCAGAGAACTAGCAAATTGCACCACTGACTGGCCCCGCCTCTCCGCTCCCAGTCAGTCCTTATCATGCATGCGCAGCATCGCCTGCAGCCTGCTTTTGCCCACTCGCCAGTCCAGCCATTGCTGCATGCCTTCCGCTGTGGCCCTGCCTGATCTCCCTGGGTGAGTTAGGCTCTGTAAGCTCTGGGGCCCAGTCACCTACCTGCCAGTGCCGGTCACCTTTACCCCCCCCACCCCACTTGCCTTTTGCTGCCACCATCTGCCGCCCTCACCCCCAGTAGGTAAGCCCCAGTATCTACGTTGAATCCAGGCAGGGGGTGAGATGCAGACTGGTGGGAACCTGAGCTACATTTCGCTGTACTGGAAGACATGTGGAGAGGCTCGTGTCCTCCTACTGCTGGGAGAGCAAGAGAGTCTTTCCCGGCACAGCTCCGGGTGGCAGAGAGAAACAGGATTCAAGCTGGCTACTTCTCTGCTGCCCAGAGCCACCCATTTCCCTATTGGAGAGGAAGTTGCAAACTTTTCGCTGTGCCAGGAAAGACTCTCTTGCTTTCCCAGCAGCAGGAGAACATGAGCCTCTCCACATGTCCTCCGGTACAGTGAAATTTAGCTGGGATTCACCGCAGGTGCTGGNGAAAGAGATGGAGAGTCCTGCAGTGGCAGGCACAGGAGCGCAATTGAGAAGTGGGGATGTGGCCTTCTGGTGGTCCAACCTGGTGTTCAGGCTGGAGGCGAGCCACAGGAAGTCAGAGCAGTGAGGGAAAGGGGAACTGCNTCTTACCTGCTGGGGGTTAGGGGTCCAGGTGGCAACAGCAAAAGGCAAGTATGGTGGGGGGTAAAGGTGACCAGTAGCCCGGTCATACCCATGTCGGCAACAGGTGTCGTCATTTCGAAGTTGAGGGAGAATTTGGAGAAAGAGATGGAGAGTCCTGCAGTGGCAGGCACAGGAGCGCAATTGAGAAGTGGGGATGTGGCCTTCTGGTGGTCCAACCTGGTGTTCAGGCTGGAGGCGAGCCACAGGAAGTCAGAGCAGTGAGGGAAAGGGGAACTGCCAGGGGGAGCTGCCCTCTCTGTGCCGAATTGAGACCATTTGTGGGTAGTCCTAGGAATTAGGTGAGTCGAGGCACAGCTCTTTGCCTTCTTAGCTCAGGGAATCGCCTTCTTCTGCAGGAGGAGGACTGCGGATGGGGGAGGTCTACCTGAGTGACTCCTCCGTCATCTTCACCAGATTATTTGGACACTTACAAGCAAGCACAGCTAAAGGCACTGCTGTCACATGTCAGCCCAGACCTCACGCTGCGGCTCCGTCAAGCCAACACCAAAGAGGTGGGCGATCCGGTGAACCTGTGGTGCAATGCTCACTCGGATCGCAGGCTGCTCCAGGTCATCCGACCTCAAAGCCCTTTAGGAGATGCTGTTCGCAGGTTTCTACTCGCCTGTGCTTGGTTGCCTCCTCTTCAACTTGCTGAAGCGGCTTTCCCTGCCCCTCCCTCGCCTGGCCTAAAAAGGTGAGGGTGACGGCGGGGGACAGTGAAGCGGCCAGATCCCTATCTTCCTGATTCTCTCTCCAACTCTGTATATGTGTGTCTCCCTGAAAGTTGTGGCATGGCCAAGCCAGCAAGCTCTCTGTTATGTTTGGAGCATGGCCGAGAAAGAATGGAGACAAGCCTCTGAATGATGAACTTCAGCTCTTTATTTACATAGTGACTTCTGAGCTCAATAGCAGTTTAACCCGCCTTATATAGGCAAACCCCGTAACTATTAACCAATAACCAACGAGGAGCGCTAGCTCCCATAACCAATAGGAACTCTCTGTTAAGGGCCAATCGGATTCCCCGGAGCGGGCCAATCCGATCCAGCCGCTTAACAGCCAATCAGAAGTGCAGGGCCAGGACCCTGCACTTTACTCCAAGCTCACGCTTTATTAAACGTTTTGCATTCACAACACCCCTTCCCCCTGGCTTCTGTTTGCAGGGCGCAGTTACATAGTCCTTTAGGTAGGACGGTTGCTTTATTAGTCTCTTTGAATTTCGCTGTGTCATTTGGCTGCAATCACACTGAGGTCGATCGTTGTTTGGCAGTGGGGCTGTTTCTGGTCCAGAGTTCATTTCCACGTCGTTGCCCATATTCTCTGTAATTCCCTGAGGTGCAACTGTTTCCCTCTCTGGTTTCACTTCCTGAGTCTCTATTATACCATCGTTCCCTTTGAATGGATTTTCTTCTCCTTGGAATTCATCTTCTTCCGTACCTCCCCCCCCTCAGTCTGGTCATAGGGGAGTTCAGGACTGCCCACCAGAAGCCGCGATCGTAATTGATCGATATGGCGTTTCCATAGTCTATCGTCAAAACATTGTACAAGGTAGGATCTTGGGCCGGTTACACGAACTACTGTCGCCTCCACCCACAATGGGTCGCCCGATAGGTTTTTAGTGTATACCAAATCTCCTTCCTGGAAGGCACGACAGCAGCCGCTGGATCCGAGTGGTTTTTCCGGTTCGTAAGCTGGGTGTAACCGGTCAAGGTGGGAGCGGAGTTTTCGTCCCATTAGCAGTTCGGCAGGAGTTTTGTTGGTGACTCTATGTAGTGTGATGTGTTGTAGAAAAGGGATTCGATTGATCTTGTCGTCAATGTTGTCATAGTCTACCTTCTGTAAGGTTTTCTTCACAAATTGTACCATGCGTTCTGCTTTGCCATTGGTCGCAGGGTGTGCAGGCGAGGTAAGCGCATGTCGAATGCCGCGGTCAGCGAGGTACTGCTCGAATGACAGTGCCCTAAATTGGGGCCCGTTATCAGATACCAGGACGTCTGGTAGTCCGTGAGTTGCAAATAGTCTTTCCAAGGTTTTGATAACTGCCTCGGAGGTTGTAGTCATCATGCGATGAATCTCGAGCCAATTTGAATAGGCGTCGACGGTTAGTAGAAAGGTGTGGCCTTTGGTCGGCCCCGCGAAGTCCAAGTGAATTCGGGACCAGGGTCTGCGTGGTGTCTCTCATTCAGTAGGAATGGCTTTGGGTGGGGCGTTGCTCACTTCCTGGCATTTTGGACAAGCTTTAACCCAATGTTCAATCTGCTTGTCAATGCCCGGCCACCATGCGTAGCTTTGCGCAAGGGCTTTCATTCGCACGATGCCGGGGTGGCCATCGTGCAAGGTTCTCAGAAGCGCTTTCTGGAGTCGTTCTGGGATAATGACTCTATAGCCCCAGATGACACAGCCTTTTTGGGAGAACAACTCGGTTTGTCGAGTCTTGAATGGTGTGAAGTCAACTGATAATTGGCCCAATGGCCATCCGCGTTCTACCCAGCTTAGACTCGTGCTAAGGTGGGGTCACGTTTGGTTTCTCTCGCGATATCTCGGGCAGTTAATGGCGGCGAGTTGAGTGCCTCGATTTGCAATGTGGTTACCGTTGGTGCAGGATCGTCGAGAGTCTCTGGAAGTGGTGCTCAGCTCAATGCGTCGATGGGGTATGGCCTTCCCCAGGCGGTATTGCAGCCGATAGTTATAAGCAGCTAAGAATTCTGACCATCGAGTCATCCTAGGGGATAATATGTAGGGAGTCGGCTTATCTCCGGCTATTATCCCCAGTAATGGTTTGTGGTCAGTCACGAGAGTAAAAGCCCGGCCATACACGTATTTGTTGAATCTTTTAACGGATGACACAATTGCGAGGGCTTCTTTATTGATTTGTCCATAATTTCGCTCAGTTTTTGAAAGTGTCTTTGAAAAATATGCAACGGGGGCTTCGTTCCCATTAGGCAGTACATGGCTCAAAATGGCGCCCACTCCGAAAGGCGACGCATCACATGTTATATTTAACAGCAAAGTCTCGTTATACTGCATGAGTACAGAGTCAGAAGTGAGTAGTTTTTTAACGTTGTGGAACGCCTGTTCTTCTCGGTGATCCCATAACCAATTTGCTTTCTTATCTAACAACCGGTGTAACGGTTCAGCAACCATTGCTTTATGCGGTAAAAATACATTATAAAAGTTGATGAGGCCTAGGAACGCCTGGAGATCGGCCTTGTTTCGTGGCCTGGGAGCGTTTTTTATCACCCTTAGTTTACTTTTGGGAGGGTGAATGCCCTGGCTATCAATTAGGTACCCTAAAAACTCAACACTGACAGTACACAATTTACATTTGTTTTTTTTTACTTTAAGACCGGCCTCTTGGAATTTTTTTAGGACTAATTTTAACCGGTCCTGTAAGATTTTTTTTGTAGGGGCTGCAATTAATACATCATCAAAATAGGGGACCACGCCCTTAATTCCTTGTAATAACCTCTCCATAAGGCTCTGAAAAATCCCCGGGGCTACACTAACTCCGAATTGAAGCCGGGTAAATTTAAAGGCACCCCGGTGCATCACAATCGTTTCTGCCTGTGCCGTCTTTTCATCAACAGGTAGTTGCTGATATGCCTGAGCTAAGTCTAATTTAGTGAAGACTTTCCCGCTCCCCAAGGAGTGGAGGAGACGCTGCACCACCGGCACTGGATATGCGTTCTGCTGTAGGGCGTGGTTCAAAGTGGCCCGGTAGTCCCCACAAATTCGGATCAACCCGTCTGGCTTAATGGGTGTTACGATTGGGGTTTCCCAGGGGGAGTGATCAATGGGCTCTAACACCCCCGAGCTATCAGTTTGTCGAGTTGTTCATCGATTTTCGACTTCAAGGCAAACGGAACTTGACAGGGCTTAAGACGGATAGGAGCTATCTTTCGGTCCAGACTGAACGAAATCAGGGTCCCCTTGTATTCGCCTAAGCTGTCCGCGAAGACGTCCCTGAACTCATGGATGAGGTCTTCCTCCCAGTCACTTCCGCTGGCTCGGTTTATGCCGGCCACTTCAATGCCGAGTGGCACAAACTATTGGAGGCCTAGTAGGCTAGGCCTATCTCTATCGATGACAGTTAATGGTAAGTACGCTGTGTGCTTCTTGAAGGAGACTCGGACTCGGCAGGAACCGACGACGGGGATTCGATTCCCTTGGTAGTCCTTGAGGATGAGTCTTTGGGAGCGGAGATCTTGGCGTTGAATTGTGGGGATGAGTTGCTTAAGGGTCTTCCAGGACACCATCGAGAGGGACGATCCCGAGTCGACTTCCATGTGGCAAGGCTGGTTCTCGATGGCTACTGTGACTCATATTTTCTTGGTGTCCAAGGCTGAGGCGTGACCGATAGTGATAGTATGGTGAGCCTCTTCTCTCTGCAAAGCTCGATTTCTGTAGGAGTGGTTTACTGGCTCTCGCTGTACAGGACGGTTTCCTGTTGATTGGCGATAGTTAGTCCCTTTTGAGGCTTGGCTGGGTCCTAGTAAGCTTCAGCAGACCCGTCCGATGTGGCCTTGCTTCCCGCACTCATGGCAGAGCGCATCACGGAATTTGCATTCGGACCTTGCATGGTTGGCTCCACAGCCAGCGCAAGGGCGTAAGGGCTTCGGGTGGTGGTCCCGGTCGAACCGCAGTCGATGGACCCCTTCTTCGTCACTGTCTGATGATGAAGAGAGGTCTTCCTGGTGCGTCGTCGCAAGCTGCCCTTCTGACCTGGGTAAGATGTCGCTTGTCGGTGGTGGTACCGGAGCGCGGTTTCAGCGTAGTTGTGCAGCCGACTTCCTGGTTGCTTCTGCTGCAGTAGCATCGGTGATGGCGTCAGCAAGGCTGATGTCACCTTTCGCCATCAGCTTGCTTTGAACACCTGGTGCATCTCGTCCCAGAACTATGCAATCTCTCAGTGCCTCTTCTAAATTGGCGAATCCGCAGAGGCCTCCCAGTTTTCGGAAGTCAACTATGAAGTCGGCCACTCTTTCTCCTTTTTGCTGGCTCCTCTGATAAAACTTGTGCCATCTCACAAGCGTAGGCACGGTCGGGGCGTAGTGATCTCATAGGAGAGGTTCGAGGTCGTCCCAATCCATCGCCTTCACTTCTTGGGGTTTGGCTAGTGCTTTAGCCATCTTAAATACGGTTGGACCGCAATGCGTTAGGAACACCACCCGTTTCTTTCCTGGTGTGGTGTCCTTTAAGTTGTTCGTTTCGAAGAACATTTGGAAGCGATCCATGTAGGACTCCCAGTCCTCCTGCACTGGATTGAACGGAGAGGGTGGCACGACAACACCGGACATGGTTCCGTTGTGTAGCGTCGTCTGTCACATGCTCAATGTTCTTCGAAGTTTCGTTGGTTCAGATGTCTCCACATCCCACCTTCGTCGCCAGTGTTATGTTTGGAGCATGGGCAAGAAAGAATGGAGACAAGCCTCTGAACGGTGAACTTCAGCTCTTTATTTACATAGTGACTTCTGAGCTCAATAAGCAGTTTAACCCGCCTTATATAGGCAAACCCCGTAACTATTAACCAACAACCAACGAGGAGTGCTAGCTCCCATAACCAATAGGAACTCTCTGTTAAGGGCCAATCGGATTTCCCGGAGCAGGCCAATCCGATCCAGCCGCTTAACAGCCAATCAGAAGTGCAGGGCTAGAACCCTGCACTTTACTCCAAGCTCACGCTTTATTAAACTTTATGCATTCACGACACTCTCCTTGGCGCTCTTCGCTATTTCCTTCATTTCTTCTTTTTGGAATGCAGACTGGCTGAACAATGATTGTCAGGCTGTGGTGGAAGTATCCCTTCAGGCGACCCTCCTCCTCCTCCTCCTCTCATAAGCAGCCATTGTGGTGGAGCCAGGAGGGTACATGTGCACGGGGAGATGCTCCTCAAGCAAATGCCAAAGCACAGCAAAACCTGGTATGGGGCAGGTGGCTGCTCCCTTGAGAAGTGAGCATCTCCCCACACAACTGAACCCTCCTGATCCATCCATAGCTGCAAGGTGCAGGAGGAAGAGGAAGAGGAGGAGGAGGAGGAAGGTCACCTGAATGGACGCTTCCACCGCAGTCTGGTAATTGTTGTTCAGCCAGTCTGGATTTGAAAAAGAAGAAATGAAAGAAGTAGCGAAGAGCGCCAAGGAGAGCTTGCTGGCTTGGCCATGCTGCGTCTTTCAGGGAGACAAACACACACACACATTCACAGATACACACACACACACACAGAGTGGGGGAGAGAGAGGGGAAGATAGGGACCCAGCCGCTTCACCCTCCCCCACCATCACCCTTACCTTCTCGCACTGCTCCATTTTGTGAACCACCTATGGTTTAGTATCTCCTTCAAACGGGTGAGAATCCCACAAGGGCTGGGGAATGTGTCACTAAGAGCTTCAGGTTTGTTTGCTCCTTGTGCCCAAACTAGCAAAGAAAAAAGGGAATTCTGTTGACCAGGGCCTTGAATTCAGATGAATTTGAATCATGATTGGGTGGAGGTCCCTTTGGTCCCATTGGGAGAGAAGCTTCATCCTGCTTGGGGAAAAGTGTCCCCTGAAAGGTCCGGTTCATAGTTGGGGAGGTTCTTAAAGAGACCCGACCTGGTCAGACTTATCCATGCCTCTCTTTTACACACACACACACACACACACACACACACAGTAGGGGGAGGGGAAGATAGGGAAAGACGGGGAGAGAGAGAGAGAGAGAGAGACAGTGATACAGAGAGGGGAGAAAGAGAGAAAAAGAGGGAATGAGAGAGGAAAAGAGAGACAAGGAAGAAAACAGAAAGAGAAAGAAAGAAAAGAGAAAGGAAGCAAAGGGAAGGAAGGGGATAGACAAAGAAAGGGAGAGATGGAAGGAAAAGACAAAGAAAGAAAAAAAAGGGATGGAGGGAGAGAGAGATAGATAGAAAAAAGGAGAGGAAGGAAAGACACAAACCCTGGCTTCAAAAGCCTCTTTAAAGCAGCACAACAATCTAGGGCTGGCCTGCAAGGGATCTTGGAGGTCATTTAGTCTAACCCCCTTCTCCAGCAAGAGATCCTTACAGAATCAAAAATAGCAGGGTTAGAAGTGTGTGTGTGTTTGTGTGTTTGTGTTTATGGTTGTCAAAACTCCAAAAACAGGTCAAGCAGCTCTGGGGAGATCAATAATAAATTAGAACACTTGCAAAGCAACTGGTCATTAAGCAAGAACCAATCCTATTTGGTTTGCAAATCACATGGCCACCAAGCCACACCCATAAATTAAGCCACACCCATGGTTGTTACAAAATTTGAATCCCACCCCTGGATGGAACTGAGAAAAGATTTCAGCATTAAGTGATAACCAGTTGGTTCCTTCTCATGACCCCATTGACACGCATTTCTCCCCTCTTCTTACACCCATAATTTTAAGATGTGATATCAGAACCATCTTGATAATTTCAGGTGAACTGAAAGCCTTGGAGCTGCTTCCTAGGAGCAGAAGGCCCGTTGCTCCATCCCAGGGAGGGTGAAAGGGAGGCATGGGGAGCTCTGGCCAGGTCCGGCCTCCTTAAGAGCCTCCCAGATTATGAACTAGCCCCTTCAGGGGAAGCTTTTCCCCAAGCAGGACAAGAGGAAGCTTCTTTCCCCCAATGGGACCAAAAGGATCTCCGTCCACTCACGATTCAATCCCATACTTGCCAACATTTTGGAATCCTGAAGAGGTAGATTTTGCGAGGGAGCGAAGCGACCAAGCCCGAGCGCGCTTGCGCGCGAGGGGGGGAGGGTGTGGGAGGGGGGTGAAGACGGAATACGGCGTTTTTGAGGAACGAGTTCCTTGAAATTATCATTTAGTATTCTAATTACTAGCTTATTTTAGGGAATCAACGCACAATGAAGGGAAAATATGACTTCCATTTCATTTTATGGTAGGTTTGCTACAAAATCGGTAGATCAGAAGAGAAAATCGGTAGCCTTTCAAAACCTCTAAAAAGCGGTAGTCTACCACCCAAAGCGGTAGAGTTGGCAAGTATGCAATCCCATCCGATACAATCCAAGCCTGGATTCAGACCCCGGTGAGCAGAATTGCCGCCTTCGTTGCTATTCTGGGCACAAGGACCAAACAACCAGAAGCTACTAGGGACACATTCCCCAGCCTTTGTGGGGAATTTGATGGAGACCCTTAATTGTACGTGGTCCACAAAATGGAACAATATCGAAGCCTCCTAAGCAGCCTAAGGGAAAAAAATCCAGTTTCTACTGCCCAGATTCAATTCTCAGTGAAGGTCAACCACCTTTGGGGAATAGCATCAGCCCTCTTGAAATGGGACCTCAGGCTTTGGAAAACAGAGGAAGGACTCCAAAGTTTCTCCTACCTTGTTGAGCAACTTTAGCTGTGAAAGAACATCTTCATCGATATAAAGTCTCTGTCTTTCAAAAATAGCCACAGTCTCTTCCCTGGGATCATCCCTGGGAAGAACAAAGAAGCCTGAAATGAGCAGATCTGCTGCTACCTGTCCATTTGGATCCATGTAGAGTTCAAAGTTCGAAATATTGACAAACTCATTCTTCTCCAGGAAAGGATGGAACTAGAATGGGAACATGCAGCAATTTTAAAAGCAGAAAACTTTGTTTATTATCCCAGATGCCTTTTCACATTTGAATCTTTCTTCTGTAGTTGTCTAATTTACAGACATGCTTCATTAGGAAAATGGGTGTGACCACTATCTTACAAGTGAAAGGAAAAAGTTCACAAAAAATTGTTGATCATATTTTGACAATATAGATTTTGACAAAATATAGTTGAACAACAGAAAAAAGGAGATTAATGAACTCCCTGAAAGCAACAGGTTGGTTATCAGAAACACGGATTTCTGGAGAAGAAAATTGTCAGGGTGATCCTGTTGTGTATGTACCATAGTTAATAAAGTATGAGCTTGAGGTAAAGTGCAGGGTTCTGGCCCTGCACTTCTGATTGGCTGTTAGGTGGCCAGATCAGATTGGTTAGTTCTGAGGAATCCGATTGGCCCTTAACAGAGGATTCTTATTGGTTAAAAGAGCTAGCGTTCATAGCTCGTTATTGGACAATTTTTACAAGGGTTGCCTATATAAGGCAGAGTTCACTGTTGTTGTTTTGAGAAGTCACTATGCTAATAAAGAGCTGAAAGTCACTATTCAGAGGCTGTCTCCATTTACTCCGACCCATGTCCAAGTACTTAACACTGGCGACGAAGGTAGGATGTGGAGACGTCTGAACCGAAGAAGCCAGGAAGCAATACCGAGCACGTGATAGACGACACCAACAACGGAACCATGTCCGGCGGCATCGTACCAGCCACTCTATTCGATTCAAACCAAGAGGATTGGGAATCCTACATGGATCGCTTCCAAATGTTTCTCGAGATGAATAACTTGAAGGACGCCACACCAGCAAAGAAGCGGGCACTGTTCCTGACGCATTGCGGCCCAGCTGTATTTAAGATGGCTAAAGCACTCGCCAAACCTTGAGAAGTGAAAGCCATGAGCTGGGATGACCTCGAACCCATCCTGAGAGACCATTACACGCCAACCGTGCCTACACTCGTGAGATGCCACGAGTTTTATCAGAGAAACCAATGAAAAGGGGAGAGCGTGGCTGATTTCGTAGCGGACCTCCGAAATTTAGGGGTTCTCTGCGGGTTCGCCGATTTAGAAGAGGCACTAAGAGATCGAGTAATTCTGGGATTAGATGCGCTAGGCGTCCAAAGCAAGCTGATGGCGAAAGGAGACATCAGCCTTGCTGATGCCATCGCCGAAGCCATGGCCGCGGAGGCGACCAAAAAGTCGGCTGCACAATTACGGCGAAGCCGCACTCCGGTAACACCACCGACCAGCAAAATCTTACCCAACTCAGAAGGGCAGCTTCTAACAACGCACCACGAGGACCTCTTTTCGTCATCAGACAGCGACGAAGAAGGGGTCCATCGACTGCGGTCCGACCAGGACCCTCGCCCAAAGCCCTTACGCCCTTGCGCTGACTGTGGAGCAAACCATGCCAGGGCCGAATGCAAATTCCGCAATGCACTCTGCCATGAGTGCGGGAAATGAGGCCACATCGGCCGGGTCTGCCGCAGCTTACCAGGACCCAGCCAGGCCTCAAAAGGGGCCAACTATCGCCAATCAACAGGAAACCGTCCTGTAAGGCGAGAGCCAGGAAACCACTCCTACAGAAATCGAGCTTTGCAAAAAGAGGAGGCTCACCATACTATCACTATCAGTCACGCCTCAGTTTTTTTTTTTTTTAAATAAAGTTTTATTTAGATTTTCAGACACCACATTAAAAACAAAAATCTCTTTTTGGTGGACAA
>BHEV01010376.1:0-10843 GCA_004319985.1 Emydocephalus ijimae
GGCGGGGGATAAACCAACTCCCCACATCTTATCGCCAAGAATGACACGCTGGTCAGAGTTTCTAGCCACATACGATTACCAGCTGTGACACCGACCGGGGAAAGCCATTCCCCAAACTGACGCCCTGAGCCACTCTCCGCTACCAGAAGTCCTGGATGACCCAGCTCCAACCCTAGCTACACTGCAAATCGAGACACTTCCTTCACCACCACTGACTGCACAAGACATTGCATCAGAAACAAGGAAGGACCCTTGTTTGGCACGAGTCCTCAGCTGGGTGGAAAGAGGTTGGCCTGACAACGAACTTAACAACACCTTCAAGCCTTTCAAACACAGGCAGACAGAACTTTTCTCCCAAAAAGGATGTGTTTTATGGGGAGACAGAGTCGTCATCCCAGGAAGACTGCAGCATAAGGTCCTAAAACTATTGCATGATGGACATCTGGGCATTGTGCGAATGAAGGCACTAGCAAGGAGCTACACTTGGTGGCCAGGTATAGATAAGCAAATAGAAACCTGGGTGGCCATCTGCAACAAGTGCCAGGAAACACGCTCAGCTCCACCAAAAGCATCACCAACTGAATGGGAAGCACCCCGAGGTCCCTGGTCCCATATCCACATCGATTTTGCGGGACCCACCAAGGGGCATACATTTCTCATAACAGTGGATGCCTATTCCAACTGGCTTGAGGTCCACAAAATGAAGAGCACCACCATAGAGGCAGTTGTTAAAAAACTAAGCAGACTATTTGCTACACACGGCTTGCCAGATGTCTTGGTTTCAGACAATGGCCCACAATTCACCGCCTTGGCATTTGAACAGTACCCAGCAGACCGGGGGATACGCCACGCTTTAACATCGCCAGCTCACCCTGCGGCCAACGATAGGGCTGAACGAATGGTCCAGTTCATAAAGAAAATCTTACACAAGATGGAACAAGGGAACATCCACGACAAGGTGACCAGGATGCTTCTCCTCCAACATATTACTCCAAACAGCACCACAAACCAAACCCCAGCCGAACTCCTGAAGGGCAGGAAACTTCGATCACATCTTGACTGACTACACCCTGCCTACATGCCGGAAAAGCCCCTGGGGTCCAGCAGCAAGTATTGCACGTTCAAGGTAGGCGACCCGGTTTTTGCAAAAAACTTTACCGGTGATCCATCGTGGGTCCCCGCTACCATAACTCAACTTACGGGTCCCCGTTCCTACCATTTACAAACTGCTGATGGGAGACCGTGGAAGCGCCACATCGACCAGCTACGCTCCAGGCTGGCACCTACCCCCTTCACAAGCCCTGAACTCCAAACCAGGGGGGGAGGGAAATCGAGGGGGCCGAAAGCAAACTAGTACCCGACCCAGTACTCGAAACCCAGCAATCAGCGTGACCAAACCTGGAATATTCACCTTCCGAAGAAGAGCCGGGGTAGATGGTCATCTCTCCACGAAGCAGCAGGGCGGCATCAGCAAACCCAGAGAATCCTGATGACAGCCTTGACGGGAGTAGAGATGACAACCCCGAGCCATCCAACGGAGAAGTCAGATCACCATTACCGCTGAGTTCAACAAACAGCCCACCGGAACCAGAGTCTGGGCAAAGACTGGTAGAGCAACGTAGAACAGGTAGACAGGTGAGACGACCTGCCTACCTGCGAGAATACATCACCCCACCCTTGAGACGGAACCTAGGGGGGAGGGGTGTCCCGAACTAAGCAAACTCGTTAGCTTGCAATTCTAATAGTTTTCCTTCCACGACAGGCTCGTAAACCTGCACTTCTGATTGGCGCGCTGATAGCGGATCGTGATTGGTCATTGTTGGCTGATCTGATTGGCTGTTAGCGGGTCGCCGCTGATTGGACGCTCCCAGCGCGGCAAACTCAAATCATTGGGTGTTGTGACAGCAGCCAGCTCTATAAAAGGAGCTGCTGCTGCCCTAGTATTTTGCTCTGTTCTGAAGTCACTAATAAAGAGTTGGAGTCACTATTCGATGCCTCGTCTTCGTTCTTTGCGCCCACTCTCCCAGATCTAACACTATCAAACAGCAACCTT
This sequence comes from Emydocephalus ijimae, assembly GCA_004319985.1. Lineage (NCBI taxonomy): Eukaryota > Metazoa > Chordata > Lepidosauria > Squamata > Elapidae > Emydocephalus > Emydocephalus ijimae. Next base: position 2,054 of record BHEV01010376.1, read on the forward strand.
TTGATTTTCACTGTTAGGTCTTGCTATTAAAGCCCATAACCTGATATGTGAGGGTCTGTGTATGTGTTGCTCCTATTATCTAGTTAAATTCTTTGCGGAGGGATCCATTTGATAAATGAATGTTGCTCCAGTTTCCAAGTTCCACCATCCATCAGCAGACTGGAAAATGGCATCAAGGAAAGAAGGTGGCAATTAAAAGGAAATTATACCTTAAGATATTTTAAAGCTACAAAGTCAATGACCATCTTGTTTGGAAGCTGCAGACAAATGCTTTTCAAACATGATCAAGGGCATAGACAAACTTTGCTTCAAAGCATAAATTGCAGATAAGACCAGCAAAATTGTGCTAACCATTGCAAGACCAACTTATACACTCTTTCTAATCTGATTTATGATAGAATTTGAGATTACATCAAGAAATGCTGCTTGTTAGCATTAATAAATACTAACAAACACTGCATAATTTACTGCCTGCAATGTGGAAATATCTTTACCTTGTTTTGGCTGCTATTCTTTACTGATTTTGTTGTAGGTTTTTCTCTAGAATAGCCAAATATATGAACCATTTTTCCTTTATTTTAAAGTCTGCAAGACTGAATTTTTTAAAACATAAAGTTCACATTTTAATGGACTTAATAGTTATAACACAGTCCTAGTGGCAAATATTTCTTATATTACCTTGTGGCAGGTTTTATATGGTTTCTTAGATGTAGAGTTGAAGCGGGAATTTTCTGTGATCTCACTAGGATGCTAAAGAATAGAGAGAAACCCCATCTTTAAGGGAAGCCAATTCTAGAGGTGAAGTCTTGAATTTATTTTATTTTTTTTTGTAAAATTCAGCTTGGTGCTATTTTTCACACAGTAGACTTAAGCAGAAAGGTATTATAAATTCTGAAACAGTAGCTTTTTGAAAGAAAAATACACTATCAAGTAAGAGTATCACAAGCTTTCCTCCAATAGGAACCTTAAGGTTTTTGGGGGATGGGGGTGTAGAAGGGGGATATTTAAATATATCTTGTAGATCAGATAAGCCTGATAAAATCTAATCTGAATTGTGATTTATCAGGCCTTAGGACCTATTTTCTTTTTCAACATTTCTACTCTGATTTAAATATAAATAGGGTTTCTCTTTCTGATAACCTTTTATGGGACTTAGAAGATTTATTAATGGGAATCAGAACATATTAATAAGTGATGTTAAAGAACCTTTGACAGGTTATTTTTGACAAGAATGTATCAGACCAAAAAGTCTCAACTAGCGTTATTTGTCATTTTATAAAACACTAGTAATAACCATGACAGTTTCACTGAAAAAAATATCAATTACAATAGCACTTAGACTTGTATACTGACCCAAAGTGCTTTTACAGAATTCTCTGAGGAATTTACAATGTTAGCATGTTGCCCTCAACAATCTAGGTCCCCATCTTACCAACTGTGCAAGGATGGAAAGCTAAGTCAACCTTGAGCCCTATCAAGATTGAACTTCAGGATGTAGGCAGAATTAGCCTGCAATAGTGCATTGTAATCACTGCACAACCAGGACTCTTAACCTAAATGCATTTGCTATCTACAATGAAAACCATTGGAAGACTATTGAAAAGTATGGGTCATTCATCTAGAATCTGCCTTGCTTGATGCCAGTAGACACTCTGGTTAGACAGAACTGAAAGTCTGGCTTGACAATAGTCGAATACAACTATGAAAGAGATAAAGATGATAAGAGGGATAGACAGGGATGGGCTTCAAAAAATTTAGCTACCTGGTTGCTGGGTGGGCATGGCCTAGTTGGCCTCCTGCACCATGGTGGGGGGGGGGCGATTTTGCCCTCCCTGGGCTCCAGAGGCTATCCTTGAGCCTCCAGAGGGCGAAAATGGCCTCCCCGGACTCCGGAGACAATCTAGAAGCCCCCGGCTCCAGAGGCTGTCCTGAATTTCTAGGAGGCCCATATTTTGCCCTCCCCGAGCCTCCACACGCAACCTGCGCTTACCTGCATCCAAAAAGGGTTGCATGGGTATTCCTGGGAGGGGCGGTGTTATGTTCCGAACATGGGTGCAAGGATGGAGACGAGCCAGTGAAACAATGAACTTCAACTCTTTATTTACATGTGAAAACAGCTCTGCTCCATGGCCACGATGGGCCCCTTTATATAGGCAATTCTTAACTTATTTAACCAATGAAAATGCAGGGAGCGCTAGCTCCATTAACCAATGGGAGAGGCTCGTTAATAGCCAATCAGATTCTCCTGAACGGACCAATCTGATGTCACTATTATCGGCCAATCAGAAGTGCAGGGCCAGAACCCTGCACTTTACTTCAAGCTCTTAATGATCTTTATTAAGCATTTATTGATTCACAACAGGCGGAGTGGGTGGGTGGGTGGGTAGGACCAGCCAGGAGTGGGATTTGGGGGTTCTCCAAACTGTGCATCAGCCCACTCCTGGGGATAGACCAAACAGAATTATTTACATTGCAGGGTGCCTTGCCAATTGTATTATGTTATGAACTAGTAACTGTTCTGATGAGCAGAAGTAATAAGTAAACTTTTCAGAGTTCATCCATGAAAAAAAACAGTAGGTTATGATAATGACTATGTGCCATCAAGTCAGTGTCTACTCTTAGTAACTACTTAAGAAACTGTTGATAAAACTTCTCCAGGAGAAGATTTTAAAAAAATACTTTGGAGAAGTATCTCCAGGAGATATTTCTCCAAAGGAGGCCTTAGGACCTACTTTGCTTTTTCAACATTTCAACAAAAATATTTTTTTAAATCTTCTCTGTATCCAACTAAATAAATCAATATGATCATTAAAATCAGCTATAGGCTTGGGGTAAATTTAGAAGATCTACTTTAAATAGCCATGTTTTGGTTTACACTGCTAAAATCCACAATGATCAGGGTGGAATTTTTTTAGCTTAACTGTAAACTTGCTTTGGGGTATTAATTGAGTTAAAATCTAGTATGTAAATATTTAATAAATAAACTAGGATACAGTTTACTTCATTTTTGTTCAGTTTGGTTTCCTGGTGTGTTTGGAAGACAGACTCCAGTATCCAGATTCAACAGTCAGAACCAATAAGTATAATTTTCTTTAAAAAAATGATGAATAATAACTTGGAAAAGTTTAGCTTGATAGTCTGCCTGAATATTTATCCTCTCTGTTGAAAATACTTCTTTCTAAGTGAACATTAAAAAAAAAAACAAGCGTAGGTATTAAATCTTCATTCACTTAAATTAGTTTCAGATTGATGGTAATAGGATTCTCAAGCTTTGGTAATTGCCATAAACAAGGAAAAGAATCTGCAAGATGGCATTTCTAAATAAGGGGCTTTCTATCCTGTTGATCTTTAAAAATTAAGAAGTCTTTAAATTCATATATTTTTCATACTCTTAACTCATTCTCTTGCTGTTAAATGTATCCCTAATGATCTTTCAAATTTTGCTCAGATCTTTGGAGTTTCCATATACACAGTTATGAACATCTGATGTACCCCAACTTGGATACCTGTGATGTTCCATTGGAGAACTTGTAGCACTCCTGAAATCTGATAAATCAAATCATTTAAATGAAGCACAGCAAACAAGTCATGCTGAAACAGCTGTAGGCACAAAATGCAAATCATATTTGTGGATAGCTTAGACTCCAGAGAAATAATCTTTCTAGGACTGCTGTATTATTTACAATAGTGTCAAAATTTTCATTTTTGTCAACATTGGCAGATGCCATCCATGGGTAATACTTGCAGTATTGCGCTGTATGGGGGAAATACTAAACATTTGCAGAGAGATTGTATGTTTGTGAGCTGATAATGTGGCTGACAAATGGGTTTAACAATATTCAGTTCTTCTGGAGCAGTCAGCTGGAATTTACCTGAGGTCTCTTGTATCAGAGACAAAAGGAAGGTCAGAGGAATACAAATGAAAAATAAAAAAAGATGATTGGCTCCAGAGACTACTGGAGAATAATATAGACATGACAAAATATGATTAATTATATTTTAGACTCAGATAAATCCCCTTGAATGACTGCTTGATAAAAGTTTCTAACCTTTCCTGCTGTAATGAAATTCAAGATACCATAATTGGGGGCAGAATAAAAAGGATTTTATTCTTAAAACAGCGCTAATGTGCATATTTTAATGTGAGTTCTTTTAAATTGGCAGTGCCCTTTAGAGTCTTGGACTTGGCATGAAAGAAAGCTAAATGACTGGATAAATAGAACAAGGTCCTGGCGAATTCATTAACATAGAACATCACAGTAAATACAGCACAAAATGACACTTTCTTTGAGTGGCGGGCAAACTCTGAGGGAAAAGTGCAGCTATGCTGCATGACACCAAGCAACTTATTTAGCATTTCTTTATTCATGGCTGGCCTGAAATATGTCACATAAATCTTGGAGACATGCCATATTGTGAATGCTGGAGCTTGATCTGTTCCAGTTTTTTTTCTGGATCTGTCATCAAGATATTCCATAGTTCAACAAACACTCGTGAGTGTAATTTTGCACTCAAATCCCCAGTAGAGAACCAATTAACTTTTTTAATTTTCAACTTGAGACCTTGAGGGACAACAGTTAAGAAAGCTTTCCCTCTACAAGAATATTCTGTAGAATAACTTGCAATCTACAAGTGCCATATAGTTCCCCAACCCAATTTTTGAAACTCTCATGCTTCTGAAATTTCATAGCAAATCTTAGGGGCACGATTTCTTATGTGTTTAAAATTAATATTAATATATTTGTAAATATTATTAATTAACAATATTATTAAATGAATAATGAAGAGTCAAAAATATTGGCTACTATAGGGGTTTTAATCTTCTGCTAGCTTAAACATATTGTCCTAAAACATCCTCTCAACACCTGAAAACTAGGCCCAAATTCAGCCTTACTCTTAATCCTGTCTCTTTGAAGACTTGACTGCCTATAATAGTAATAACTGAAAATGAACACAATCAGTGGTGGGATTAAAAAATGTTTCCTACTGGTTCTGTGAGTATGGCTTGGTGGGCATAACATGGCTTGGTGGGCGTAGCTTGGTGGGCATGGTAGGGGAAGGATACTGCAAAATCCCCATTCCCTCCCTACTCCTGGGGGAAGGTTACTGCAAAATCCCGTTCCCTCCCCACCCCACTAACCTGCTTTCCAGCTCCCTTCTCCTGTGCAAGAAGACCCAGCCAATCAGCTGGGACTCGGGAGGCAGAGAATAGATGGGAGCGGGGCCAGTCAGAGGTGGTATTTGCTGGTTCTCCGCACTACTCAAAATTTCTGCTACCGGTTCTCCATAACTGGTCAGAACCTGCTGAATGCCACCTCTGAACGCAATTCCTAATCACAGCAAAGTAGCCTGCTTTAAAAGATGCTTTCGAGGGCTTGCCAGTCTTATTGTATTTTCATTTTCCTTAAACTATACTGAAGCTGTCTAACAAAAAAACACACCTGTCTTTGTTCTTAGCTCCAGTTAATGGTAGAGGAAGGATACTGCAAAATCCCCATTCCCTCCCTACTCCTGGGGGAAGGTTACTGCAAAATCCCGTTCCCTCTCCACCCCACTAATTGCTTTGTACATATTGCTCTTAAATATTGTGATATATATGTATATCAGCTCAACTATCCAGGATCGAATGCTTCATTGGTGTGATGGCAATTACTATGTAATTACTTTAATGGATATTTGAGGAGAACCTAATAATCTGTGCTAATAAATATATAACAACTCAAATAGCATTTTTTCATAGGTACAGTAATTATATGTATAGGGACATAGATATCTCACATCCACTATAAGTTTGTGAATCTAATATCACAATGATTCATCACCCACATTGCCCATAATATTTAATTGTTTGAAAACTCTGGATCAGCTTAGTCCTGCTTCATGGAATTAAATTAATTAATTAAATAATAGAATTAGCATAAACAACTTTTCTTAGATGAGGATCAATATGTTTTTCAATAATAAGCTTTATATTAAACCGTGAACCACAGATTCAGTTATATTCCTGAGTTAGGGAGACTGAAACTTGGATTCAGGCTTGAAATAATTTTTAAGATTTTAAACTATTTAGGGAAGGAGATTGTAGAATTTATTTTGAGGTTGTAAATTGCCTAGAATCGTCTTGCAGTGAGATGGACAGCAAACCAATTAAATACATACCTACACACATACATACATACATAAAGAGAGCTTCTAGAACCACGGGTTACTCACCCTCCTGTTTTTGAGTATAATTTTTTCTTTTTAAGATTTATAGAACATAAACAATAATCTTCAAAATGTAATTCACCTTAACCTAATAATGAATGAAAATGACTGATAAACAGAAGGACAACTTACTGTAAAACATTTAAAGTCCTCTGACATTGAGGGCACATATGGAAGGACTATGTCATGTATCACTGGAAAATATTTGCACACTTTGTTTGAGCTTGTAGAATAATGTCCTTCTAGAACAAAAGGAGTCATTAATTCCATGATTAAGACACTATTTCTTTGCTTAACAGTAACTAATCTGTTGTTATTTTTTAATTTCATTGATTTGGTGAAAGATGCATGATAACCTTAATTATTCATTCCTAACTTTTTAGTGCTCGGACTATGACAAATAATATTGCCTTGGGCAGCATGGTTGACAATTAGAGACCCTAATTGGTTTCTAGGGAAAAAGGGAATGTTGGAAGTCTTTGTAAGTCATTTTTCATCTCCCCCCACTGAATGCTGAACAAAAAAACAATTGCCTTTGTAAAAAGAAGGGGATTCTTGAAATGGTGCTTGCAAGCAGGACTAGCAATTAAGATACTAGGTTCAAATTCTCACAAAGTCGAAGAGAACCATAGACATCACACACTATATTTTCATGTCACAATACCTTCCTCAGATATGATAACTAAAATGGTGAGATTTGATTTCCAAGACCTCTGGGAAGACAAGGTTATACTCCCTACATGCATAAGTATTTATAATAACATAATTTGAGATGATGACCTCATACAATAATCATTCAATTTCATAGAGAAGATGAAAGAAGCCCCTAAGGAAAAATTAAAGTTGTACTGGACCCTGGTACCAAAAGTAAGCTAAATGGTAAAGGGTAATCCTGGTCCAGAGACACACCAATCTTTTTCATCAGAATTGCAATTCTCAAACTTGTTTTTATAGAAAAGCTCTTGCCAAAAGTCAAGTTTATCCTGATTGGTCTTGTTGTGTGACACCTAATGCCAAATTGATTATTTGTTTAATAAATAAATAAATAAATATCAAATGTCAACTTTTGATTCTTTTAAATCTACAGTAGTTTTTGGCCTACTCTGCTTGCCACATTTTTACAGTTTTCTCTCTTAGCTCTGCCTAGATAAGATTGTCAACTTATCATTAATAGTATTTCATTAAAAGGTGGTTCTGGATTGTTATCAACATACTCATGATTTCTATTCAATAGAATGGAAGTTGATTCATATAATTTAGCTAGTCAACTATAGAATGTGGCAACCTTCAAGCACACAGATGAAAGAAAAGGCAGTTGAATTTTAATTATTCTGCTGAAAGAGACCACTAAGCAAAACTTTGCACTTGCTCTTGGTAAATTACATTATCTTTTTTTTTTCATCACAGATTAAGGGGAATACATTAATTTGTTTTTTGTATGAATTTAAACAGAGTCGGACATGGTTTTTCATAGATGCTTGATAAATGTTATTTATTTCATTTGTATGCATGAATGCAGGCCATACTATTGTCAGCTGAAACAATGCAGTCTCTCTCCCTTCTGTTGTTTAGAAATAGCAAGTGGCAAAGAGTTCTTGCTTACTTACTGACTTCGTGGGTCCCTTACACCACCATCTAAATTGGGTAGGTAAACAGGGCTGCTCAGAAACAGATTGTAATCAAAGCAAGCTAAGCTCCCGTTCTTTCTCATTTGCCTCAATAACAACAAACTGGATAATTTAAAATAATGAACAAAATAAACACAACATCTGGTTTCCATAATAGAAGTAAAGCACAACAAAAAGCAAGATTAAAAAGATTAACATGAAACTTCAACCAGGTAAGAAATCTTCATGGGCTTGATGTCACATATTAAAAACTCAGGACATATAAAAACTCCACTCTGTTCTGAAAGGGTATTACAGATAAATTTTGGGTGTGAATGCCACCAATGCTGGCATTTGTCTGAAAATATCAGCTCACAATGACAAATCAGCTTGACCTGAATACAATGTCCTGATGTGGGGAAAAAATTCTCATCTCCAGATCTTTTCCTGGGGATACCTAAAACTGATAATGATGATGTGCATTCATGGAAGCTAGGTAAGAAATGTCTGAATGTCTGGATTTGTTGTGGTTTAAATATCAGCAGTAGATAGAGCTCAGGATTATATCCTTAAACATTTTTTAATATACATATGTGTTAAATCAAATCAAACTCTTTATTACGATCCTAGACCAGCATAATAAAAATAAAATAAAACCATTAATAATTTTAAGGCTACAAATATATAATACACAAGGCTAAAAATACTTTTAGAACAATACATATGAGTACAGTTAAAGACACTGAGCTTGTCAGCTGGAAAACTGATAGCCTAGCTTTGAGACCTGAGCAATAAGTGATTGGGTAAGCTCCTGTTCTTTCTCTGGCTCCTGCCCACCTAGAAGTTTGAAAACATGCAAATGTGAGTTAATAAATAGGTACCATTTCTGTGGGAAGGTAACTGTCGTGTCCGGAAAGAAGCTCCGAGGCGGTGTCTGACATTCAAAGCTCTTTATTCAACATCGCGAACCGAACGA
>BHEV01010377.1:0-37619 GCA_004319985.1 Emydocephalus ijimae
CAAGCCTGAAGATGATGAATGAGACTTCATCGAAACGTTGCCTAGATACTTCCAATCTTATGTGGGAGAAAACCTGAATAACCAAAGATCTATATATATATATGTATAAATATATATATATTTGTTTTCTCAAGTTTTCGCAGGTACTTACATGTATGGCATTCAGCTTTGTTTGGGTATTTTCCCACGTCATTGTAGTTGTGCTTTTAAAGTTGTAGCAACGTTTCGGCAGAATCTCATCTGCCATCATCAGGCTTCTGTNATCTATCAGACGGCAGCTCAGATCATGCTTTGCTCACACAAGCACAAAGCTGAAAGCTGAAAGCACCAACCTGAAGATGGTGAGTGGGACCTCGTCGAAACGTCACCAAGGTACTCTCAAACTTACATGGGAAAAGACCCAAACACAGCAAGACCTGCATACATACATGCATACATACATACATACATACATACATACATACATATATATGGTATTCAGCTTTGCTGGGGTATTTTCCCATGTCATTGTAGTTGTGCTCTTAAAGTTGTAGCAACGTTTTGGCAGAATCTCATCTGCCATCAATACACACACACACACACACACACACACACGATAAAGATGTTTGTTGATTCTTCATGCTGAAGCATGGGTCTCCTAAGCCATAAGTCGTATATTATGTTTTTCATCATTATGTCATCAAATGAATGAAAATCCAAAAATATAAAAAAAAGAAGGTGGTGATCAAAGTAACTTTCTTTGTCATTTTGACATGGTCATTTTGACAGGTAGAAATCTATATAGTTATTGCCTATACGTGTGTGTGTGTGTGTGTGTGTGTGTGTGATCAGAATTTCCTATATTGGTACACAACTGATGACAATCAGGCCAACATTATTATTTTTTGCTTTCCTGGGTAAGGAGACATTCACAATGAAAAAGATAGACCTTAAAGTGTTAAACACTGAGTGAATTATCAGTAATCTTAGATGTGTTTAACATATAAATTAGTATTACTGATTTTGCTGGTTTACTGCAGTGAAAAGAGAATTTATAATAGTAGTGGCTGAGAATTAGAGATACTGAAATTTACCACATCTAGAGGGCCTACATTTGGAAAAACTGTACTAATTGTTAATGCTACTGAAGTTAATAAAACTTCAGTGGCATTAACTTATGCCCACAGCATAAACATATTTTATCCTCTATATCTAATAGAAAGTATTGCCTTGACTGTAAGTTTCTGTAGTTTCTGTAAGCAACAGACATTACTGTAAGCAACACCAGAATGTTTCCTTCCTGCCTTCCTTACAGGATTAGGCCAGTAATTTTTTCTAACAACAGATTCTCCAAACTGCCTAGAATGTTAACAACCGGTTCTAGTGAATAGGTGTGAACTGGTAGAATCCCAACCCTGCCTGTACTCGGTTCCCAAAGAGACCATTTTTTAGAGTGATCCAGAATGATGGAGGTTGCCAGAGAGCATGGTGGTAATCAGATTAATTGCCCTATTTCTATATACTTTTCGGCAATTGTAAGGATACCAGAATCAAATCGTAGGCATGCAAAAGAAATGTGTCCACAGAGTTCAGCTATAATTTTTTTGGTTATCAAGGGCTCAATCTTTTCGCACTTGTGACAATTTCATTTTCATTTACATAGAGATTTCAAATTAAAAGGAAATAATGAGCTCAAACTACTTATACTGTAAATTTCAAAACTATATCTCATAATACCATGCTTATAGGTAAGTAGACATATGTGGCAGTTATTACTAAAACCTGTTAGGTGAATAGAGTGATATTACCCTTTCATAAATCTTCCCTTCTGACTGCTGGTCCTAGGTTTGGTCAAACTGGGATTGACTGCCACCCAGTACTTCCTCAAGCCTGAGTGTATATCAGGAGGCCCATAAGAAATTCCTCATGGATTCAGAAATCTGCCAGGCCATTTCTGTAAATTGTCTGGTTAGTGTCTGGCAATTGGAGACAAACTGAACTTTCAATGAGTTTGATCTCAAATGACTTGCCCCTGTGCAATGAACTTGTGATGCTCCTGAATCTTCTGAAATTCTGTGAGTTTTGTGGTGATAGAAGCAGTGCCTGCAACATCACTGGATAAGGACTACAGATGACAAATTGAAAATGGATACACAGTCAGCCTATGCAGTTAATAAAAGAGATGAAGAATTGTTAACTTAACTGATTTCACAGCCTCTTGGTTGATGACAATGAATTTCCTTTTAGAGAGATGAGAACAGGAACCTATTCCACCTGCCCTTTGTGATTGTTTTGCATAGGATGTTGTTGCTGGCCAGTAACTTACATCAAAGTGGTGGTGATGTGATTGAGAGATTCTCCTAGCAGTCAATCTTACTAGATTGATGCCAACTAGATTGATCTTCCCTTCCCTCTTGTTTAGCATTTACAGAGAGAGAGAGTTATTGCTGTAAAGTATTTGGAATGCAGTGTATGGGAATATGCAATCATACATGGTCATCCAATGTGATGGACATAGCTATAGCACTTAGACTTATATATTGCTTTATAGTGCTTTACAGACCTCTCCAAGCGGTTTACAGAGTCAGCATATTGCCCTTAACAATTTGGGTCCTCATTTTACCCACCTTGGAAGGATAAAAGGCTGAATCAACCTTGAGCCTGGTGGGATTTGAACTGCCAAATTGTAGGCAGCTGGCTGCAGAAGTAGCTTGTAGCACTGCACTCTAACCACTGCGCCACAGAGGATTCATGCTGTGAAAATCTTATTTTGGGCCTGAAAACTGTTAATCTAGAAGGGAGAAGACAGGCTAAAGTTGGATGCTACCAGGATGGAGCTGTTCTTTGTCTTTGGTGGCTAATGGTTTCAGAAAACATTGCTCTGAGGGAGCAGGTCCACAAATCAGTGGTCTACTATTAAATGGGCAGATGGAATTCATGGCCAGGATAGCCTAGTTTGCTAGTTGTGATTCTTACTGGACAGGGAGTGCTATGGTGATTCATCCCTTCATTGCTATGCATCTGAACTACTGCAGTACGTTCTACATGGGTTGCAGCTTATACAGAATAAGGTGGATATTTTGTTAGATTGAGAAAATTACCATGTGACAGTAATTCTGCAGGCCCTGCAGGTTTACTGGAAACCATGTTATTGAAACAGATACTATTATAAAACTTTAGTACTCTAACTATCAAAATGAAATAAAGTTCTACTTCTCAGTCCCTGACATTTCCAATTGAAAGGATTATGTAGGAAGCAGTGAAAGATCAGTTATATAATATGAAGCTAACAGTATAGCATCTAGTATAAATTGCAAGGTTGCAATAATTGCACTACGTGAATTGCAATGTCATGATGTAAATTCTTATCTTTTGTATTTGTGTCTTGACTTTGACCCAAGAATGAAGGTCACATTGTGTTTCAATTCACATTTTCTTGTTGGTTTCCTTTGCCTCTCTTAAATTAACTTATGCAGAAGTCCTAAATGTTTTTTATATTGTTTTATTATTAACATAGTTGTTCTACTGTTTGGCTTATAATATGCCACATTGATAAGACAATTCATCTTCACAATAGGAAATTTCCATTAGCTTTACTCAATTATGTTCATCTTGTACTCCCCCTTCCTCCCAGAAATGAAACAATGTTTAAGCAAAAGCATTTACAGGGCAACTTCAAATTCCTTAAATAAAATTATGAAAACTATTTGTGAAATCAAATGGATTGTGAGGAAGATATGAGATAAAAGTGTCAAATAATCCTTCTGTTTATTTTGCTGAATGCTAACATTGACATCCATTGGAAAAATATTACCTGTAATTAAGATGAGTTTAAATGTAATAACTATCCATGTCTTGTGATTAAATGGTTTTGTCTTCTCTATAGATCCAGAACAATTTAATTGAATAATTTTATTTGGGTTAAATAACTGCATTATGAATTGTAGTTTCATTATATCAGTTGCATGTCATGAAATATCAGTAGATTCATAGCTGGCTGAAAAATCATAGTCAAAGATTACTCATTAATAGCTCTTCATCAAATGAGCTGCCACAAGGTTCACACTACAACCTTTTTAATTAATTACTTAGATGAGGCATAAGGGATTTTTAAATCAAATTTTGCAATTGGTACAAAATTAGATGCAATAGCTAATATACTAGAAGACAAAAACAAAATTCAGAACAATCTTAATTGGTTAGAAAAATGTGCTGAACATAACAGAGTGAGATTTAATACGTTCTTCCTCTAAGAATCATAAAACAAGTACCTTGGAAGGTGTCACTGATAACGCCAAGACCTGTTGTATCATACCAGAGGGGAGAACACAAAATAATATATTCGAGGGAGACAGATTTATGCTAAAAATGTCCTAACAGTAAGAGCAGTGGAAGCAATTACTCAAGAGCTGTGATTGGCTGTCTGTACTGGACTTGTCCAAGCAGAGGATTAATATTTTATCATACATTTAGATTTCTATGTGCCATGAGGTTGACTTCTAAGGTCTAAATGGCCCCCTCCAATCTTTCAAATTCTATGTCAGATTTCTTTAATATAAATAACCAGTGCACTGTATAATTATGGTTGGAAGGAAACATAACATACTGAATCATTCTGCAGGATAAGGACAATAAAAAAAGAAAAAAGATCAATTGTAATCAAAAATATTATTCCTGGAACATTTTTAATGCATAAACAATTTGTTTCAGTCTGCAAACTGGATTTTTCATAGTACTGGTTGGAAAAAGTAGAACATAGGAAGCTGAGGAAAAACCTATAAATAAAGCTGTTCATTAACAAATAAATTAAAAACACTGGTTATTCTTCGCACTATTAAAATACAAACCATGAAATAGCATGTCTCTAATTCAGACTGCTAAATATTTCACTAATTTTTAGTACAATGAATAAAAATATATATCTTTTCAGCACATGCTACCTTATCTATGCATGCTGCTGTTTTCTTTCTATATTCATCCTTTTCATATAATTTCCTCTTTGGCAAAAAGCCAAAACAAAAAACAATGCAGATAAAATTAAGCAATAAAGTCCAAAGCTGCTGGTTCCCCTCCGCCTAGGTCCCAAGAGCCTGACTTGTGATTGTTACTAAAAACCTCACAAGTTAGGGTCTCAGGGACTAGGAAAAGTCCGTTAAGATCCAGTCGAATTCTTCTTCAATTAATCAGAATGGGTTTAGTGATTATTTTATTTAAGTAGATTTGGAAGATATAACAAGTAGTTTTAATACTGTCAAAATACACTTTCAATTTTTCTGGAAAAAAATCTATTGCACAGAGGCAACAGAGATTATATTTTTAAGGCATAAGGCTTTCAAATGTGTATATTCCAAAGAAGTCAAAGGAAATAAATACAAGTTAGAATCTGCTTCCTTTTCTTCCAAAGCTTAAACAATGCATCCATGGTTCAGCCTTATTTCTCTAGTAGCATTTCTATAGTGGGCCCTGAACATAGTATGTATTCCGATCTTAAAAGGCTTCTGTAAGAAGAATGTGTTTGGAATATATTTAACTCCCACTGAATCAATTCTCAGATTATTTTATAGTACATTTTTTAAATCTAATATAAAAAAGTGACATCCACCAGAGTATTTTTCACTCCTTAAATTTATAGTGACTTTCAACAACTTGTTATTCTTTTTGCTAGATCACTTGAACAGCACCTGATCTTTCAACAACAAAAAAATCTTCATGCAAAATAAAAATAAAAAATACTCCCTTGCTTCCCATCTTTTTTTTTTTGTCCAAGTCCAAGAGTTTTAATGACAGAATCAGAGCGCTGAAAATATTCACCCTTGCCTTCATTATTTTAATTTGAAGAATGAAAAAGAATATGTCTACTTTAGGAACAGATCCATGATGTTCAGCAGAAGAAATAAAAACCAAAGAGAAGCCACAAGGGTGCTGGTCACTTAAGTAGAGTCTGGTGTATGTAACTCACTTAGCCTTGTTTCAAGATGCAGATCAGCTGGGGGGAAGGGAGGAGAGAGAAAAATAATTAGAATACCAAGTTATAAAACAAGCTGTAGAAAAAAAAAATCTTGAGAAATATTTTTAGTGATTAACCCCCCCTCTACCCTTCAAGTTGGTTCTCCATACTCTGCAGCCCCCTCCTCCTGTTTCCACACTATGTTACGTAGGTGTTCAATTACTTGAAACATTTGAATGAGGACAAAATCCTCTGTTGCAAATAACTCTTTCTTATTTGCTCTCCAACACAGCTTGAATGCTTATAAGTTCAGGCGTGAAACGGTTAAAAAAAAAAAAACACCAGCAGCATTATGTATGCTTTTTGTTATAATTGTAATACGGTTTTCCCAATACCAATTTGACCAAACCAGTTATTAGGAAGAAGGGGTAAAAAAAGCAGCTACCTCTCCATAAATATATCAACATAATTGCACCATCCCTATCGCACAGACCCATCCTCCTTAGGGGATACATCTGATGCTCAGTAGATGGAAATCAGTCAAGATTTTAGTTCCTCTCCAACGTACCTTCGCTTCTCCCTGACTGAGTGGGTTTTACCTCCCATGAATATGCACGCGCACATTCAGACAGGCTTTCCTGACACCGAGACGTGAACGCGGGTCCGCGCGCGCGCTCCAGCACAATAACCCCCTCACCAAAAAAATGAGGAGACGCGCGCGCACGCACAAAGGCCGGCAAGGCAAGGCAAAGCAAAAGAACGGCTGCTGACTCAGAGGGGTTGTTCGCGGGGCGGGGGTGGGGGGGGAGAAGAACGGCATTCGGCTGGCATTTGCACTGCGCTCCTGGTGAGTAGTGACATTCCGGCGCGTGGTCTCCAAACATCCGCCCTCCTGCAGACCTGCTGGACCGCAGGGTTTGCCTGACGCCCATCCTCTAGTTCTTGCAAGAAGAGGAGGAAGAATAAAAAAAATGGGAGAAGAGGAAAGGGAAGCAGCTCGAGAATACTCCAAGCCTTCATTTCTTTCGAAGGCTCCCTCCCTCTTCTTAGTTTTCCATCTTTTTTTACTTCCTCCGTCGCTTTATCTCAGTCGTTGGACATCTTTCCGGAAGAAAATGTCTTGAGCTGCAATGAGCCAGTTTCCTGATGGTCCTCCCATCTCTTCGCAGTACTATGCCCACCCCCTTTTCTCCCCCTAATCAATAATAAGACAGCTTTCCAAATGCAGTTTGAAAATAGGCTCATGCATTGATGGTCCTCCTCGATTTTCTGCCTCGGGAGTAGCGGGCAAACTTGGCTCTCACTCTTTCTCTCTCTCTCTCTCACACACACACGTGATGTGGGAAGAAATAATGTCAGCAAGCCTTAAACAGACTTAGAAGTTCTCCTGCGCCTTCTTCAGCTTTTCCTCTCTTCCCTCTGCCTCAGCATCCATCAATGGAAAGGATTCCTCAGTTACACGCGGCTTCTCCCAAGCGATTAGCTTGCAACATTTTTATTCTGGTATTTTAAATCAGAAGTTAATAAGAAATAGAATCAAGACTTTTAAAAAGCAAAGGGGGATCTTGGGGCTTGTATTTTTCTTTCTTTTGATAAGTTTGAAATATTTAACAGCAGTTCTAGACTTACTAAAACAAAGTATGTATTCCTTTGAGACTGAAGAAGGCTGTTGCTCTGTTCCTGTGGGTGCAATTTTTACATGAAAGGTGTGTGTGTGTGTGTATCTGTGTGTGTTACACAGAGCAACTAAGATTAAAATGTGTTGTATAACAGTATATTGGTATGTAGTGTTTTTGAACTGTATGGATGTTTTCGGCATGATTCCATTATAAAAATACTAAGTCATTTGGCATAAATAAAATATACATCATCTGTTAAACTCAGCAAAAGCTTTGCTGATTGAAATGTTATAATATGTGCTAAAAGTTATAAAAATAGATATTTTGTTTGTTTCTCTTTAAACAATAAACTGATGAATGCTGAATAATAAGCCTGTTTAATTGTTACCATGTGACACATTGATTTCAATGCAGAAGGAGCACTTGCACAGGGATTTGAGGCTTTGTAATCCATGGGATAGAGTGCAACACTGTTACCATAACTGAACTATCAGTTCACTCTAACCTTTTGGTACAAAAGCAGATATCATCATTCAGTGCCACAAAACTGCACTAATAAAGATAATAAATGGCAAAGAGGGTGGGTGGGAGGCAATGTAAAATATATCTCTTATCACAACATGAAAATGAAAATATTGCAACAGTTATAACAGAATGATGATGTCTCTACAAAGGAAAAAAGAATTCAATGCACATTTCTAAACTGTAACAAGAGTAATTAATAAAAAAACTCATAAGCAAGAAATAACATTGCAAAGGGAAAAGAAAAAAAATGAAAGGAATGAAATAAATCAATACAGAAAGGTTAAACTGAAATCAGGCTTGATTCTAATTAATACAAATTATAGGAGCATTGTAGCATTCTGTGTTATATACTTCTTCACTTGAAAAAGATAATCCATTCAAAATATGTCTATAGCATGACTTAAATTGCTTATTGTTACCAACTGTCTGTATATTACAGTGCTACTTTTTGCCTTGAAATCCTTTGCAAGTACTGAAAAACAAATGAGCTGAAAACTAGGGAATAAGGATCTTTAAAATATGTGCATTTGTCAAATAAGCATACATGGAATTGAACTTTAAATCTCTTTAGCTCTGACTTATTTTTATATAACTTATTTTTATACAACAATTTTTATTTTAGTTGCTTTTCTTTTTTCCCCCTGTATCCGCATTACCCCGAATAATACAATTATTAGGAAATTGTCAATAGGCAAATACCTATTGAGCATGTGTCTTCTGCAAATAATCTATCATATACCTTACGTTTTTTAAAAACTTTTTCTTCCAAAACAGTCTATGACAACTTTGCAATCCAGAAACAACAGATGCACATACAGACTAAATATTGTCCTTCTCTCTTTCTTTTTGACTTACTCGTTTTCAATCTATTTTATCTTTCCTTCTTAAATTTTGATTCCTTGTAATCCTATTGAATAGGAACACTTTAAAAAGAACATACTTTAGAAAAAGATGAAATATAAATACATTTGAACATTCTTTTATAATTTTTATGTGATATTTCCATGTACCTAAGCTACATTTTGAGGCAATGGAAAATTCTGAATAGATAAGGTAATTTAAATATCATAGTCAGCCCAAGGACCATTGTCATACAACCAGATTTAATGTTCTTCCAACTTTAACCTTTGGACATTCCTAAATACTCAGTCACATTACTTTAGGAAGTGATTAAATAGTGGACAGGAGTATCCTTTCTTTTCAATATTGTTCTCTTTAAACAATGGAAAATTAATTATATGCTTTCTTCTTATACATAATTGTGCATTCTTTAAATGTGTGTTCCATAGGTCAGTAGGTAGATAGTTAGGAAGGCATAGGTCAGTAGGTAGATAGGTAGGAAGGATGTATATAGATATATGGGAAAGGGTGTGCAAATGGGCGTGGGTGTATTGTTATGGCTAGAATAGGTAAGCTAGCTGAAACAATAATATTTAACATAAATTGTAGCATTTTTAGAAGAATATAGATACAAAGGATCTTGTGGAAACAGCCTTGGAATCAGCTATGGCTTTGTTCTAACAGTATACAAAATAATTCATCTTCTGCCACTTTTGTGTGTGTGTGTGTGTGTGTGTGTGTGTGTGTTCGAGAAGGTATGTCAGCAACATACACAGCATAATAAGTAAAAGCAATTCCATTTTTATCTAGCATATCAATTACAGAAATGAATAAACAAACCCATGTTTCCTTAGAATGGATAGAAGAAATAAATATTTGACATATTTGACATATTTTCTAATTTGAATTCAATTTTGTGTAAAATATTTTCATTTATTTCTCAAAAAATAATCTTACTTGACATGAAGCAATTGTGAACTTCTTATAAAAATATATAATATTCTTAAGCAACACATTTATATATAATTTATGATTTCTGAATCCCAAATTTGTCAGAACAAGGCAATCAGCACAGTTTGTTAACAGTGAACTAGCGCCAAAGAAAGAAGAGTGTAGCAATGACAATAGAATAATTCAGAGAAAATTTAAGCATTTAAAAATATTTGAAACAAAAGGAATCAAGTGTGGCTATGCAAATTGAATCCTAGTTTCAATCAATTTGATTTGATGCTAGAGACAAACTAGTCTAAACAACCATATAGATAGATCATTGACATAATACAGTTGAAATATTTGCTGCTATTCCTGAAAGAGAAATGTATTAAAGTAATGTTTGGAGTTTCTTATATCTGCTGAATAAAGCCTTAATGTGGCATAAATTCCACAAATATAAAAGATTTTTTTTTTCTTCAGACTCCACAAATTCTTTGACTATATTTCTCAGTGAGGCAGAAGATTTGGCGACAGCTTCTCTTCATCTTCTGTCTCTTTGCAACTTCCGTAAGTAGAAGACGAAGAAGGGCTAAGTTGCTACCATTCTGTTCCTTCTTGAATGGAAATAGATTATTAAAGGATTGCTAATGTCTGAACAAGGTAAAAAACTTCTGAGTAAAAACCACCAAATTGTGTGGGATTTAGTACAAAGAAGCAAGTATAGATTTATGCTCATTGTTCTTTGTTTAACTATGCATTTAGGTTTTGTAGCTATTTGCCCCTTTTCTGTTCAGTCTCCTATCTGCTGTATCTTGTTCCCCATTCATCTTTTCTTTCTTTCATTGTGTAAATACTCAATTCTTTTATTCAACTCAATCTTCCATGTTTCTTTGCTGTTTTTCCTGGAAAAAGAATATGGGTATGAGAGAAACTGTATTTAGTGCATTCATTATACAAATGAGGAATCAATTCATTTTTCAAATGGGTTGCTTTATTTTATAGGCAATTATTTAAAGATGCAGCTATTTATTCAATTAATGCTAATTCAATTGTTTTTCCTAGCCTTGTCTTTTTTCTGGAATGTAGCTGCTGAATTATGCACACACACAAACACAAACACATACGTACAATTTCACAGAAATAATTGTGTCAGGAACATATTTGGGTGGGTGGGGAATATCTAGGTGTGATTTAACTCACGTTATACCAATAGGCTAATAAAGTAGGAAGGGGGATGTTAAACCTAATTTTTTGTGTAAAAATCTAGAGTGAGAGAAAGAATGAGTGTGTATGTGTGTGTGGGAGAGAGAGAGACAGAGAGAGAAAGACAGATGAATCATTCAATGATACTTAGTCTGCAGCAAATCAGAGTAGTTTTTCTGGTCACAACACCAGGGTTGTTCCAATCACACTATTTTGCCAAGAGAACTTGGTTGGAGAGGTTTCCACAAGATACTGCAAGCAACCTTTACCATGCATTCTATGTCTTTATGTCTTGTTCTGAGAAGCTGTGTAATTGTTTGTATGTTGCATTTGATTGCTGATAATAACTAAAAACCAATTTATTTTGTGAAACAGAAGGCTGATAATACTTTGACTTCAATTCTGACAATTTGCTTCATTGGACTGAAGGAGAAATATAACTCCTTACGACCATGATTTAACAAAAAACCTTCAACCATACTATATTGAATTTGGCAGTGAAATATTGCATTTTCAAAATTAATGTTGCTACATATGTTTTTAATAGTATGTTACAAAATAATAAAGTGATGTCTACTGTATTATAGAAGCGTCAAAACATTTGCACTGATTACTATGATTTTTCTGCAACTTATCCCATTATATGGTTTAGTTTTCCATTAATTTTAATCCCATTTTTTAGAAAAGCAAGAAACGGATTTTGTGTTTTATTTCATCAACTGTAAATTATAAAGCTATGCCTATATAGAAATATGTATGACAATAGGATTATTATTACTGTATTAAAGCAATAAAATGTCGGAATACTAAATATATTTTTATTGGACAAGACACAGGGTGTTTTTGAAAGCACATGTATTATTGAACTGTACATTGTATACATATCAATGTGCTTAAAATTAGATGTAAATGTCATATTGTGATTATACTTATTTCTGGCATAATTTAAATTTCGGGTTAGAGTTAGGATTAGATTAAAGTATAAATAAATACATTTTCAATCATGTCATAGTTTGGAAAATAACATATTATAGCATTATATGTATGTTACATATTAAACTGTGTTAATTATTAAATAGGATTATATAAGTGCTCCTACAGGTTTGAAAAAATATATTTGCAACCCATTTATTTCTTCATTCAAGATGGTGCAAAAGGTCCATTGTATTTTTTTTTTTACAACTGAGAAAAAAAGGTTAACAACCAGGAAGCACAAACAAGCTTTTTTGTTTTGAAGAATTTAAAAAAAAAACTGTGAGGAAGGTAAGAAAGCAATATTTTAACAAGATAAATGTGAATTGCAGATACATTGAGAATGAGTGTACCATTACAGTTATTGAACAACATGACATAACTAAGGCTTAAAAATATTATACTCATCCACAAGGGGACAGTACTTGTAGCCATAGCAGAAACTTTCTGTTTCCACATGAAGACGTAAAGGTAGAAGCAGCCATTGCTGCAACTAACAAAGGAAATATATTAAATTTAACAGATTTAACAGATAATCAGAGTTGGAAGGGACTTTGTAGGTCATCTAGTCCAACCCTCCGCCCAAGCAGAAGACCCTACACCATTTTTGACAGATGGCAGTCCAATCTCTTCTTGAAAGTCTCAAGTGATGGCACTCCCACAACTTCTGAGGGCAAGCTGTTCCATTAGTTGATTGTTCTCACTGTCAAAAAGTTTCTCCTTATTTCCAGGTTAAATCTCTCCTTGTTCAGTTTTCATCCATTATTCCTTGTCTGGCCTACAGGTGCTTTAGAAAATAGCTTGACCCCTTCCTATCATGTCTCCCCTGGTCCTTCTCTTTACTAGACAAGCCAAGCCCAGTTCCTGCAACCATTCATTGTATGTTTTAGCCTCCAGTCCCCTAATCATCCTGGTTGCTCTTCTCTGTACTTTTTCTAGAGTCTCAACATCTTTTTTATAATGTGACCAAAACTGGATGCAGTACTCTAGGTGTGGTCTTACTAAGGCTTTACAGAGTGATATTAGTACTTCCCTTGATCTTGATTGTAACCCTCTGTTAATACAATTTAGGATTGCATTAGCTTTTTTGGCTGCTGCTGCACACTGCTGGCTCATATTTAGCTGGTTGTCCACTAAGGCTCCAAGATCCCTCTTACAGTTACTGCTATTGAGCCTGGTTTCACCCAGTCTATATGTGTATTTTTGGTTTTTCTTGCCCAAGTGTAGGACTTTACTTTTATCTACATTGAATTTCATTTTGTTAGATATGACCCAATTTTCTAGTCTGTCAAGATCCATCTGTATCTTGAGCCTATCTTTTTGGGTGTTAGCTATTCCTGCCAGCTTAGTATCATCTGCAAATTTGGTAAGTTCCCCTTCTATTCCCTCATCCAAGTCATTAATGAAGATATTGAAGAGTACTGGGCCTAAGACGGAATCTTGTGGCACCCCACTGCTTACTTCCCTCCATGTAGACTTAGTCCCATTAAGGACTACTCGTTGAGTACAGTTTGCCATCCAGTTGCGAGTCCATCTAGTGGTGGTGCTATCTATTCCACTTTTTTCTAGCTTACTAAAAAGTAGGTTGTGGTCTACTTTGTCAAATGCCTTGCTGAAATCTAAATATATTATGTCCATAGTATTTTGCTGGTCTACTAATTTAGACACTGTGTTGAAGAATGAAATAAGATTGGTTTGGCATGATCTGTTTTTAACAAACCCATGCTGACTGCTAATTTTTAGACAGGGGGTCCAGGAAACAGTTCACAAAGCTTTTCAAGTGATACATACAATGGGCTAGGTTGTTAAGCAAAGGTATTTTGCATTGCTACATTATAGTTTGTGATTTTTGAAAATGTAGATATGAAAGCAAGATCTTTTAAAAATAAAAGCCGAGTTATTTTGAAATAAAAGGATATTTTCTACAGAGAAATTAAATGCCACAATGTGAGATGCTTGATTTTGATTAATATGTGTACAAAAACATAATATTAAATATTCAGAACAAATAAAATGATAGCATAGAGCAGGGATCACCAACCTTTTGGACCTCAGGGACCACTAAATTCATAATTTTAAATCCCGGGGACCACTGATACAAATTTAGACTGATGGTGGCTTGCTGACGTTGGTGGGAGAGAGGGAGAGAGAGATCTGACCTAACCACTCTCCCTCCATATTTCTCTTTCTCACTCTCTTTCTCTCTTTCTCCCTCTCTCTCTCTCTCTCACACACACACACACAAACACATGGAGGCGGGATTGAATTCAAATTTCTTAACAACTGGTTCTGTGGGCGTGGCCTAATTTGTGGGTGTGGCTTGGTGGTCATGTGATTGGCTGGCATGGCTTGTATGTAAATATTATAAATATTTATATAAATATTGAATTTTTCATAAAAAAGAGCAACTTTTAACCAAAATCAGGCAGAGCAGGCAGGCAGATTGTGTTGCTCACAGAATCACAGATTCATTCAGAGATCTATCTTTCTTCCATTGCCTAGCTGAGTCTGTCACATAAAATTTGCTGGCAAGCAAACACAAAATTAACTCACAACACACCATGTATGTAAATATTGAATTTTTTATAAAAAAGAGCAACTTTTACCCAAAATCAGGCAAAGCAGGCAGGCATATTGAGTTGCTTACAGAATCACAGTTTCACTTTGAGATCTGTGTTTCTGCCATCAGCTAGCTGAGTCTGCACTGCTTCAGTCCTAAGGAAGATTCATCTCTACTTAAAAACAGAGCCGAAGATCTAAAGATTATCTAGAAAACAAGAAATCCAATGATTTCCTGCTTTCTAGCTAATCTAAATCTCCCAGCACAGCAGAACAGCTGACGGTCAGAAAAAGGAAAAATAGCACCTTAGCAGGCAAGTTTGCCAGGTAAGTTTGCCAGGTAAGAAGTGAGTGGGTCGGGAGGGTGGGCGATGTGGGTGGTGCAGCTTTGTTTTGCTGCACAGTCTGGATTAATTGCTTTGGGGGTGCTCTGGGGGTGACATTTCTCTGTGGACCACCAAAATTTTCTTGTGGACCACCAGTGACCGGTTGGTGACCGCTGGCATAGAGGAAATATTCACTATGTTTTTGCTTTCCAGTTCATATGCAGCAATGTATGTATACAGAAATGCAGAAAAGTAATAGATTTGTTTTAGTAGTTTTATTACAACTGAGATATTTTGAATTGAATGGTAGTTTCATCATATACATGCCTACTAAGCAGTTTTCAGCTCCACTGGGTATGCTAAGTTTTACTTCGAAGTAAGTAGCACTAATAAAAAAATAAATCTTAGCTTCAATCTCATAATTTTTTCATTTAATGTTCCTAAAATCTATATATTTTAACAAATAAAGACATAATTTGATACATACCCTACATATGTTTCCAAAATGTTTTGTTTGTCCAGTTTTACACTTGTGATTTTTGTTTACTTTTCTGTCATAGGTTCACAGCTGTAGTGTAGTACAAATGTTGAATTACACTATACTATAAATTGAATCATGTGAAATTACAGACATTAAACTTTGTACAAAATGTTACCTAATAAATTCTAATTACCATTCATATCATTAAACATATCCTCAAAGAAGATGCATATTTTGTGTTCCTTCACCCAATTTAAATAATTATAATATATTAGCAAAACAACATATAGTATTCATTATTATTTCTGTATAATTGTGTTCATTTTTTCTTGTACCTGGAAATGCAAATTAATTTTTTTTAATGTGCAAAAACGTTTCCATTTTTTCAGGAAAAAAAGTCAATATTTGAGCTTAAATCATTCTATTCCAGTAAAGCTTCAATCATTTTATACATTTCTTCTTAAAATGAGTATGTGATTTGTAACCAATTTTAAACAGTAACACTACTTTATACAATTTAAAGAAACATAAAAATAAATAAAATTATTAATCAACTTTTTAAAAAGATGAACAAGATTAATTTTATTTATATTAAAATTAAATTATTTCTTTTCTTTATTTCTTCATGGTCATATGTAGAAAAATTATATGTTCCTAGATCCATGTACTTAAAAGTTTGCTCAAAAGTAGTATAATAAATTATTCCAAGGTTGCATTCCAACCTATTTTTTTCTAAACTAGAACAAACTTGCCTCTAATCTCCATATCAAGTGTATTTTTAAAAAAATATTTATGAGACTGATGTACATTAAAAATGTTATGAATATAACTCTAGGTAAGTAAGCATCTTCATCGTCTTCTTCCAAAGGAAGAGTTTTATATTACTGGGGGAAAAATATCCCGCGCAAGCAAAATGTCATTATTTGTAATAATAATGTACAGCTTTGTAAGGGCCTTTTTAAAGACCATTTTGATATTTAAACAATCTTATATAAAACCCTTATGTGCTAAGTACATGCATACAATTAATATTTCAAACCTTACATTTGGTAAAGGTTAAAACCTATTCTGCATTCTCATGGTTTGCCTTTCCATCAATTCCATTGATTTTTAGGGTCAGAGGCTGTACCAACATTGATCAAAGACACAGCCTGACACAGCGAAAGAGCCTGACAATTCCAGACAGATCAATCACACCTTTGTCTGCTTTCTATATATAATGGTTATTTATTCTACATCTTAGTGGTTTTCTGTCAAACGGTTTTTAATGCAGTAATGCTACTGAGAAAAATAAAAAGGAAAATATTCCACTAACAATATTATAAGCATTTCTATGGACTATCTGAGATTAAATTACATTGAAACTTGGCCAGCACCCTAGATATGAAGTTCATGCAATACAACTCTGCAAAATTAAGGCTACTGAAAGGATGCCATTTTCATGAAAGTTCGGTATGTAGTTGCAAATATATCAAACTATATGTTCTTCTATACTTAAGGGTTAAACTGAGCAGCATTCCATTTATAAACTACACAGCACAATAATAGTGACATTCTTAAATATTGCAAGGTGAGATGAGTATTCAAACACATACAGTTACCACTGAAGAAATGAAATTGAATTTTGGAAATTTTTTGAAAAAGACCGTTGTCTAGCTTACATTGCAAAGCTATGTATAAACCATAAACACTTTCATTCCATACACAAGGGCTACACAAAGACTCTCCTTTTAGCCATTTAATCTGGTAATTTATTTTTTCAACCATCAGATAAATCGAAACACAGCTGTAACCAATGACTTGCAGATTCACTTCCCTGCCAGCTGGATTTTGTTTTGCTGAAGCAGCAAGATATATTTTTATATTGTTCCCTTCTGTGCATCTGGAGAAATCACTAAGGATTAAAGGTGAACAGAATACTTACAGAAATAAACTCTACTAGAAATTAATATCAACTTCCATCATGGCAGAATTGTTATGCCACACCACATATTAGTTCTTATTATGAATTTCAGAATCTTTAAAAATAATTTGTAATTTATACTTTCCTTTAATAGAATTAAAATGCAGCAATTTTTTTCTGTTTCAAACTCTTGATTTCTTTGAATCCTTTTCTACACAGATACCCAGTCCTAGATGATTATCATTTTTATCAGAGTGATTATCATTTTTATCAGGGTGAATCAATCTACTGAAGATACAGACTTCTTCACTGAAATATATGGACCATAATTAACCCCAGTGCTCAAGTTGATTGAGGTTTTTTTTAAAAAAAAAAAAACTTTCTGGTATATGGCTAAGAAGGAATAGTAGGCCAAAAATCACCAACCCTGCCTCCATTCCCATGGAAGGACTATTCCTGCTTCTATCCTTTACATGCTGAGAAACACACAGTGGTACTTAGAGTAGAATGATTTCTCATATATTCAGGGAAAATTCTTAAAATAGTTCTAAACTACCTGCATATTGTGACTAAAGTAGCTTCTAAAATGCTCCTCTCAGTTCATTCTTCAATACAGAAAGAATATGCTAGACTCTGAAGTGAAAACAAAACAAGATTTGCATATTGGACAGCTTTATTTTAAGATGATAATATGTATGGATGTGTGTGTGTATGGTTGTATTATGTGTATTATGTAGGCAGGCACTGGTCAGAAAAAAGTCCTCCATTTTCAAGTTTTATTTGGATGCAAGTATGGTTATGCACTATTTTAATGAGTACTATCGAACATTAGCAATAGATTTCCCCAGTTTTTAGCCACACATTATTTATTTATTTATTTATTTAGTCAATTGCTTACAAGATAATAAGTGTAAGTAAAAACAGAGTTATGAATACATGGATACACATAAGAAAAATAAAAAATAAATAAAAGAAACAATAGGACAGGGATGGTAGGCACGTTGGTGCGCTTATGAGTCAAAATTGTTTTAAAATAAAAAAAACCTCACATATAAATCTCTCCTAGGGAGAATATATATTTCTGAATTAGATGTTGTAGGACTGTTCTACAGTTGATCTTCGATCTTGAATCCAGATTACTCTTTCAACCAGTCCATTCATTTCCAGTAAAAATGTTTACTAAAGAGCTTACTGATAATGCTTACTTTGGTAATAGGCTCATAATGGATGGATTAGACTTTGTTCCCTTTTTAGATATAAAGATAATAATAGATATATTCTATTCAGGAAGTGTTTTTAAAGGAAAATTTATAGTTGTACACATATATGCTGTTTACCATATTGTAAACAGTGCTAGAATCTGTGTTCACCAGTTAGTGCTCCAGTTTAATCAAGTCTGATGGAATAACATCTCCCCTGAAGACTTTGCTGTTTTACCATTATGCTATTAGTTTGGAGATTTAATTTGAATCGACAGGAAGCCAGCATGGTAGGTTTTCCAGAATCTCTTTAGTGATTATAGAATTACAACTTTCAGGAATGATCGATAATAAATCTCCTATGTGGGACACATTATTGGAACCTAATTTAGGGATAGTTTTTCTCAGTCAGAGATTATATACTGTATAAAACATGGAATTATTGTTTATCTTGGAAGCCTTAACCATTTTTTCCCAGAGGTCATGTAAAGTGAATTTGCATTCTAGCCCTCTTATAATTTAAACTATATATTAATGATACTTTTGGCAACATTCACAAAATTGGGACATCATTCTACACCTATCAGTTTGAAGGAAACCTTAAAATCAATTGCCTACTACTACAAAGACAGTAATTTAATTATTAATCATAAAAAACATAATATTTTTTTTCAGATTTCTAGAGAAAGAAAAGATGGCCTAGAAACAGCTTTGTGAAAAGCCGAGGCAACAGCCACAGTGGAATGAAGAGCATGTAAATATACTGGCTTATCTTCCAGATAAGAGGAGACTTAAGGTTGTCCACAAGTGCTTCAGATAGCTGCTTCTGCAGAAATTGCAAGATAGTGGTCTCTAGTAGGTTTTGAACATTGGGAGACAAGGGAACAGCTGTATTATTCAAACTGTTAGGGTGAACAGTGAACTTCAACTCTTTATTAATCATTCTGAACAGAGCAAAACCCCAGAGCAACAGCAGCCCTTTTATAGGCAAGCTGCTAATCTGGTAACCAATAAGAAACGTGGAATGTTAACCCCCTTAACCAATGAGAGTGGCTCATTAACAGCCAATCAGATTCTCCTGAACGGACCAATCCGATATCGTTATTATCGGCCAATCAGAAGTGCAGGGCTAAAACCCTGCTAATTTCTAAAGCTTTTGAAAAACTTTATTAAAGTGTTTTATTAGTTCATAACACCCCTTCCCCCGGGTTCCGTTTGGGGGGTGCGGTGACGTAATCTCTGAGGTAGGAAGGTTGCTTTGACTGTCTAGTGGATTTATGCTGTCCCACCGGTTCTTGTCCGTAAGTATGTTTTCGGGCAAGTTGGGTGCCAGTGGTTCCTCGTTGGAAGACTCGGTGCCGCTAATGTTCTCGTCGTTGTCCTCTGGCTCTTGTGGGCTTGCCTCTGTTGAGGTGCTCCTCTGTGGCGAGGCCACGCCCCTCCTTGATCCTTCTTCATTAGTTACGCCCGATTGTTGACTTCTTTCATTCCTGCTTTCCGCCATCTCGAAATCGGTTTCTTTGACATCCCTCCCCCCTCAGTTGGGAGTTACCGGAGTTGCGGAAACTAAGTTGTAGCCTCAAGCGAAGCTGATCTATATGGCATTTCCATATTTTTCCGTCGCAGGTTTTCACCCGGTACGACCTGGGTCCAGTGGCCTGAATAACAGTGGCCTTGATCCACAACGGTTTGCCAGAAAGGTTTCTGGTGAAAACTAAGTTGCCTATCTTGAACTCGCAGCATTTTCTGCTAGATCCACATGGTTTCTCTGGCTCGTAAGACGGGTGAAGCCGGTCGAGGTGGGAGCGGAGTTTGCGTCTCATCAATAGTTCTGCTGGAGTCTTGTTGGTGACGCTGTGTGGAGTGATGTGTTGGAGAAAGAGTATTCTATTTATCTTATCTTCAATGTCCCCATAGTCCATTTTGTAGAGGGTTTTTTTAACAAACTGTACCATGCGCTCGGCTCTTCCGTTAGCCGCAGGGTGTGCTGGCGAAATTAGCGCATGGCGAATACCGCGGTCCGCTAAGTATTGTTCAAAAGGGAGCGCGGTAAACTGGGGTCCGTTGTCGGATACCAGGCTGGCTGGCAGTCCATGCGTCGCAAATAATCTGTTCAACTTCCGGATGACGGACTCAGTTGTGGTACTCTTCATTTCGTGGATCTCTAGCCAGTTTGAATAGGCATCCACTGTTAATAGGAACTTATGTCCCTTGGTAAGTCCCACAAAGTCAATATCGATGCGGGATCACGGTCCCCGAGGTGTTTCCCATTCTGTCAGAGTTGCTTTTGGTGGGGCATTGCTAACTTCCTGGCACTTATAACAAGTCTNGCTGGCTGGCAGTCCATGCGTCGCAAATAATCTGTTCAACTTCCGGATGACGGACTCAGTTGTGGTACTCTTCATTTCGTGGATCTCTAGCCAGTTTGAATAGGCATCCACTGTTAATAGGAACTTATGTCCCTTGGTAAGTCCCACAAAGTCAATATCGATGCGGGATCACGGTCCCCGAGGTGTTTCCCATTCTGTCAGAGTTGCTTTTGGTGGGGCATTGCTAACTTCCTGGCACTTATAACAAGTCTTTACCCAGGCTTCGATCTGTTTGTCGATGCCCGGCCACCACACGTAGCTTCATGCGAGCGCTTCATACGCACGATGCCGGGGTGGCCCTCATGCAGTGTCTTTAATACCGCTCATTGTAACCGCTCTGGGATGATGACTCTATCCCCCCACAGGATGCAGCCTTTCTGCGAAAACAGTTCTGTTTGCCGATTCTTGAAGGGGATGAAGTCGTCAGGGGTTTGATCTACTGGCCATCCTCATTCGACCCAGCTAAGAACTCGCTTTAAGATAGGATCGCGTTTTGTTTCGATCGCGATATCTCTAGCTGTTAGTGGCGGTGACTGTAGCGTTTCAATCTAGAGCATTATAAGGGTTGGAGCTGGGTCGTCGATGGTTTCCGGAAGTGGTGCACGGCTTAGTGCGTCAGCGTGGGGAATGCCTTTCCCCGAGCGGTGTTGCAGCCTATAATTGTACGCAGCCAAAAACTCCGACCAGCGAGTCATTCTAGGTGATAATATATAGGGGGTTGGCTTGCCTCCCGCTATAATCCCCAGAAATGGTTTGTGGTCGGTAACAATAGTAAAAACTCATCCATATACATATTCATGAAACTGTTTAACAGCAGATACAACAGCAAGAGCCTCTATATCGATTTGACTGTAGTTACGTTCAGCCTTTGATAAAGTTCTTGAAAAATAGGCAATAGGGGCTTCACTACCATTCGGTAACACATGGCTCAAAATGGCTCCTACTCCAAATGGTGACGCATCACATGTAATTGTTCAAGGCAAAGTCTCGTCATACTGCATTAAACAGCATCTGAAGTTAATAGGTTTTTGACTTGTCGGAACGCGTGCTCCTCTCGGTGCCTCCAAACCCAGGTTGCTTTCTTGTCGAGAAGCCGATATAGGGGCTCGGTTACGGTCGCTTTGTGGGGCAGGAAGATGTTGTAAAAATTAATAAGCCCCAGGAAAGCTTGGAGATCAGTCTTATTTCTCGTTCTTGGGGCGTTCTTGATTGCTCTTAACTTGCTACTGGTGGGGTGAATGCCTTGTTTATCGATTAGGTACCCCAGGCACTCTACTTTATCTGTACACAGTTGACATTTATTTTTTTTAACTTTAAGGCCAGAGTCTTTAAATTTCTGGAGAACCAGTCTAAGACGCTCCTTTAGTATTTCTCTATTCGGGGCAGCAATTAAAACGTCATCAAAGTATGGTACGACCCCTTTTATTTCCCTGTAATAGTCTCCATCAAGCTCTGAAAGATCCCTGGGGCCACACTAACTCCGAATTGGAGTCGGTTGCACTTAAAAGCACCTCAGTGCGTAACGATCGTTTGTGCATCTGCTGTTTTTTTATCTACAGGCAGTTGTTGGTACGCCTGTGCTAAATCCAATTTAGCGAAGACTTTTCCGCCCCCCAGGGAATGGAGAAGGTGTTGCACCACCGGCACCGGGTAAGCGTTCTGTTGTAGGGCATGATTCAGGGTGGCATGGTAGTCCCCGCAAATCCTTAACGATCCATCCGGTTTGATGGGTGTTACAATTGGGGTTTCCCAAGGAGCGTGGTCAGTTGGTTCTAAAACACCCTGGCCTATTAATTTATCAAGCTGCTTGTCAATCTTTGGTTTAAGGGCAAAAGGGACTCGATGAGGCTAAAGGCGGATGGGGGCTACTTCAGGGTTAAGGTTAAATGATATTGGGGTCCCTTTGTACTCGCCTAGTTTGTCTGCAAAGACATCCTGGAATTCCTGGACGAGGGCCTCCTCCCAGTCGTCGCTGCTGGTTTGGTGAATNCTGGATCCAACGACCAGAATTCGGTTTCCCTGATAGTCCTTGAGAATGATTCTTTGGATTCTGAGGTCTTGCCACTGGATGGCAGGGATTAATCTGTTTAAGGTTCTTCCAGGAAACCATCGAGAGGGACGATCCTGAATCGACTTCCATCAGCAGGGCTGGTTTTCGATGGCGACTTTCACTCGGATCTTCTTTGCATCTAATGATGATGCGTGACCAATCATGATGGTTTGGTGTGCCTCTTCTCGTTTTGTTGAATGGGCTAGTGGTTTATTTCTGTAGGAGTGGTTGTTCCATTGGTGGTTCTAATGTTCCCAATTCACAGGATGACTTCCTGTGGGTTGGCGGTAGCTGGTCCCCCTCTAAAGTGGGCTGGATCCTAGCTTGCTTCTACAGACCTTTCCAATGTGGCCTCTCTTCCCACAAATATGGCAGAGCGCGTCGAGGAATTTGCAGTCTGATCATGGGTGGCTTGCCCCACAACCTGCGCATTGATACTGCAGTCTCTGGTTACGCTGGTGGCATTGGTCTCATTCAGACCGGAGCCGGTTGACCTCTTCCTCATCACTTTCTGATGACAATTCGAGGTCCTCGTGGTGGGTTACCGTTGCATGTCCCTCAAGGCGAGGCGAGGTTTCGCTGGCGAGTTGGTGGAGCGGGGCGTTGGTGCGGCGCATTCGGGCAGCCAACTTCTTGGTTGCTTCTGCTGCAGTAGCGTCAGTGATGGTATCTGCAAGGCTGATGTCGCCTTTCGCCATCAGCTTACTTTACACGTGTGGCGCATCTAGTCCCAGAATTATTTGGTCTCTTAGAGCTTCTTCGAGGTCAGAGAACCTGCAGAGGCCTCCCAGGTTCCGGAGATCCGCGATGAAATCTGCAACGCTTTCTCCTTTCTGCTGGTTTCTCTGGTAAAATTCATATCTTCGGACAAGCGTTGGTACGGTAGGTGCATAATGGGCCTGTAGGAGGGGCTCGAGGACGTCCCAGTCCATGGATTTCACCTCAGCCGGTTTCGCCAGTGCCTTAGCCATCTTAAAAATGGCAGGTCCGCAGTGAGTTAGGAATACCACTCGCTTTTTCCCATTAGTGGCATCCTTCAAGATGTTGGTCTCCAGAAACATCTGGAACCGGTCCATGTATGAGTCCCAGTCTTCTTGTGCCGGGTCGAATGGAGCGGGTGGTATGGTGCCGCCGGTCATGGTTTCCGCCGTTGATGTGCCTTCAGCCACGTGCTCTGTTTAGTGCTCTGTAGTGTTCAGTCAGCTCTGATGTCTTCGTATCCATCCTCGTCACCAGTGTTAGGTTCTGCGCATGGGCGCAAGGAACGGAGACGAGACAGTGAACAGTGAACTTCAACTCTTTATTAATCATTCTGAACAGAGCAAAACCCCAGAGCAACAGCAGCCCTTTATATAGGCAAGCTGCTGATCTGGTAACCAATAAGAAACGTGGAGTGTTAAACCCCTTAACCAATGAAAGTGGCTCGTTAACAGCCAATCAGATTCTCCTGAACGGACCAATCCGATATCGCTATTATCGGTCAATCAGAAGTGCAGGGCTAGAACTCTGCTAATTTCTAAAGCTTTTGATAAACTTTATTTAAGTGTTTTATTAGTTCATAGCACAAACCATAGTCAATGTCTTTGGAAGGACACCATTGAATATTTCCATTTCTGATCACTTTTGGAAATTCCTTATTAACTGCTTTGCAGTTTTTAGAAACCTGCAGTTTGGATCAAGAAATTTGAAAGAATCATGTGAGTTTCCTTCAATCCTTAACAAAAGAAAGTTTTAATGACAAGGGAAAAAATACACACAAAAAAGCCACAGACAGATTAAGATTCTGAATACATTTGAAATAAGATTTAGGAATTAATTGTGAAGAGTTCTTTATATGGAGAAATGCTTTTGTTTTGTTTTGTTTAAAACTTTTTCCTTAGTTTTTACTTTAGCTTTCTTTTTCTCTCTCTCCTTTTTTGTTTATTTTCTGCACCTTATACTCCTTATTTTATTCTATCATTTTTTCTAGTTTACATTGGTTTATTGTTGT
Source organism: Emydocephalus ijimae (assembly GCA_004319985.1). Classification (NCBI taxonomy): domain Eukaryota; kingdom Metazoa; phylum Chordata; class Lepidosauria; order Squamata; family Elapidae; genus Emydocephalus; species Emydocephalus ijimae. Next base: position 24,896 of record BHEV01010377.1, read on the forward strand.
CATTATAACTCAGGGGTGTTAAACTTGATTTCATTGAGGACCGCATCAGGGTTGTGTTTGATCTTGGGGGGGGGCAGGGTGGGTGTGCTAGAGTGGGCATGGCCGCATCAGGGTTGTGGTTGACCTTGGGGGGGCAGGGTGGGTGTGGCTTGAGTGGGCATGGCCAGCTCAACATCGCTTATGTTGGGGGCACCGAGCACTCTGCCAGTGAAAACAGGCTCCCAAGCTCCATTTCTGGCTGCAACGAGCTCCTACAACCCCCTGCCAGTGAAAACAGAGTTTGTAAGGGCTGTGTGCAGCCCTACTGAGCTCTGTATTCACTGGCAGAGGCACTGCAGGCCAGATCTAAGCACCCTGTGGTCTGGATCCAGCCTGAGGACCTTGAGTTTGACATCCCTATTTTAACTTTTAATAACATTATTATTAAAAGATGCTGAAAACAATAAAATCAGCTTTCATAATTTAAGTTTGATCCATTGTCCCTTTTACAGAAATTCAGTAACGTTTTTCATAACTCATATTAGAGCGTTAAGTCTTTCTTTTCAGCCTTCAATTATAGGGAACATAAACTCCTTCTCAAGTTCTTCTGTGGGTATTTCCGGGGAATAATGCTATATTTATCTCACAGCCATAGATTTATATGTGTTATAATTAGTTATTAGTAATGAAAAAGTAAGAAAACAGATGGTGATGTTTCTCAGAATACATGAGAAAGCTGTTTCTAATTTTTCTAAAGAACTTGAAGTTTTTTTTTAAAAGAATAATGTCACTGAATTTACTTGATTGTTAAACATGGAGGGTGTACATATGTTTGCTTCTGTTGATGCTGTTAATTTGTCTCATTATTTTTCCACTATAATGAAGCTACCCACTCTCAATAAGACGCATTCACCCATTTTTCTAATATTCAACAGAAAAGCAAGGAACTTGTAAACTACTAGAAAACTTTTAACACATGTATCTATTCTCAATCACATTGAAGTTTATGATCCTAACTGTCATATTTATGTTATGACATTGAAGATAAATGGGTAAGCTGTGGAGTTCTTATGACAATATGACTACACAAATTTGCTCACTTGTCTAGCCCTGTCTTCTCCTGAAAGATGTAAAGATCTTCAAATGACATTTGACTTGTGGTCAACTTGTAACTGAATAAACATAACAGTTCCTTATTCCAGATATGATGATTTCATTTAAAAAATCCTTCTTTTTTGAAAGAAATTTGAAAACCAATTTTCTTATTTCAAAAGGAAGAAAACATTTGTAGATAATGTTGTTAATTTTTCTATATTGCTTTTATTTTAAATGTTTCAGATCAATGGATCTGCAACCATATTCCCCCAATCATGGCATGTTGATCCTAATGAGCCAAAGTGTTAAGAACAACTGAAGCCATATTTACCAGTATTTTCATTTTCAAAAATGCTTTTAAAGGTGAAGAGATGAATGCAAGGTTGGCATCTGTATACTAAAATAAAAAAGACTTTTTAGAAAAAAATGAAAGGAGGAAATGAGTATGTTTGATATATCTGCAAGGTATTTCTATTCACCAGGTAATTATTGTTTTAATGTATGCAAAGCCCCCCCACCCAAAAGGTTTTCTAGTTATAACATTTACTTTGACTTAGAAAATATACATATCCGGAAGAGAGCATTTAGCTTGCTTCGCCCAAGGTATGGTAGCATGAAGAAAATAATTTGAACCGTGTGGCAAATGTTTTACATGAATGGCTTGACTCATGTGCAAGTCCCACATGGTTGTATTTATGGTGATCATTAGAGCGAAGGTTTGCCTATAGCACTACAACCTTATGTTTAAGAATGTGGTATGTGGGTTCACATATGTATGTTTTCACTTCTAATATAATACTTTCGATGCCTAGATATGAATTTGTTTAAATATTAATTAATGCGCTAATACAAGATTGCAAAAAACATGTTGCAATAATTACAGAAATAGACCTATTATAACTTTCTTGGTCTTCCCCTTCTTCCCCATTCAATTAGCTGCAGAATGGGAAAGAAGGGGAAGACCAAGACAGTTATAGCAATATGGAATTAAGAAGATATTCAAAGTGAGAGACTTTAAAGATAAAAGGTCTAGGTATGAATCAGTATATGGAGCTGATAAGGATAGGGATAGGGCCAAGATTGGAGAGGCTTTCAATGAATGCTGTTTGAAACTACAAATAAAACAAAACTACTAACAAAGCTACATTGAGAAACTACAAACAAAACTATATTGAGATCCATTGATCCTGCAGAATTTTAAATATATATTAATGGTACAAAGATGTGTACTCTAGTGTGAAGAATGACTATTCATGAAAAGAAGCAAAATTATCTAAGAGTACCCTTCTGCCCATCTTGTTATATGGAAGTGAGAGTTGAGTTTCAAATAACATTCATTGTCGTTTCAAACAATATTCTCCAATCTTGGCCTATTCTTGTTTTCTTTCATATGTTTTAAAATAACTTTTCATATAGTTCATCTTGCGGGACATTGTTCTTTACACCACATCAATATATCAAAATTATACTGTCCACTAACTTTTATAATGTATTTCTGTTTTCTTGACATATTAACTCAACACTCACTTCCATATGGGAAGAAGAATAATTTTGCTACTTTTGGTGAATATTCATTCTTCACACTATAGTGTACATTACCCTATCTTTCACCATTAATTGCATACCTTAAGGCTTCCCCATTCCTATTTAAGACGTGTATTTTCATATACATTTTTTTATTTTAAGGTCAAGATGTTTTCTACTATAATCATCAATCCTTTCCTCATTCCTGGGAAAACTTTACTGTGTAGTCAAACTCATGAATATGTATTCCAAGAAAAAAACATAAACTACATTAAAAAGGACAAATAATTTTAATTATAACTCAGACCTCTTCACAAATGTATCAAAAAATTAATAAAAATTACATGAAATAGTGCTAGAAAAGGAGCGTTGGTCCTACCTGAACGCTTCTTCTCGGGGAGCCAAAGGGAGAATTAACTATTCAGAGCCCTTAAAGGATGGTCTGAACACGCTGAGACTGAGTGAACAACTGGGAACCATTACCAGGGGGGGTGTCCTCAGTTTTTCAACTCGGTCTGCAGAGCTATGAGACTAGAGACTACCCATCCTGGATTCTCCCTTCCTGGATTCTCCCTTCGGCTCAGTGGAGAATCTTTAAATCTTAAAAAAAAATTGATTATTACCTGCAAATAAAACAGAAACTAACAGAAAGTGCCTGCTAATGCACTTTAAATTCTCAGACTCTATGCAAAGGGATCATAATTGTATTCACTAACACGGTTGTGTTGGAACACCTCCTATTAGTATTGTGATTTATTATGCACAGATAACAGATGACATCTCAATCCACGTGAACCCTATTTTCATCACATATATGCAACATACAATATGGATGTTTTAGTCTTGATAAAAATGGTTTCAAAATTTTGGTGTTGATTTTCCTCAATGGACAGACACCATACATACAGCCTATGCATTTAGATCATCCACAGAGTGATTAGATTACTTAAAGAGAAAACAGAAATAGAAGTAAATGCATTTGTGGGGTCAACCATAGTGTTTTATTTCAACAAAACATTAAGAGATCAGCGGATTCAATAAAGATAGTCATTGTCTTGTTTTTATAGCATTTATAAAAGCAAAGCTTTGTTTAATGCCAAATTGCAAATAACATGAACATTCCAGACAAGCCCAAACTAACAATCAGAAAGTACTTTGGAAAACAGAGAACACATCATATTTTAACTCTTTCTTAAAACACCCATGCTATTTCCCACCATGCCTAGCAACTTCATTTTTGTCTTTGTACTTGATCACCGCTTTGCTAATAGCTCCCTCATACGTCAAAAGCAATAAATGATCCTAACTATTTCAGAAGTTTTTGGATGCTTTATCCTGAAAACATCTCCCCAAAACTCCGATATACCATACTTCTTCACCTAAAATTAGTGGATTTATGAAAATATCCTTTTATATTTAAAAAAACACACACCAAAAAGTACTATAACTATAATATACAGAAGTGTGCTCCTTTATTTGTGAATGCAGATAATAAATTTTCCAGATAATGTTCCTAAAATATTTCCAACTTTATTACAAATATACCTAAAACAAGCCATCATTCTTTTTCAAATATTATAATGTACAATTATAGAGCAAGAACATTCCCTTTTTTCATAACATTGCAAATAAAATAGTCATATTTTAATATCAATAAAACTTCATCTAGGTAGTCCTTGACTTATGACTATTTGTTTAATGACCAAAGCTAGGACAGTGGTAGAAATCACCACTTGCACTTATGATTGATGCAGTGCCCCCATGGTCACATGAACAAATTTTGGGTCCTTGGCAACTGGCACATATTTATGAGAGTTGCAGGTTCCCAGAGTTGAGATCACAATTGTAATCTTTCCAGAGTGTTCCCAACAAGCAAGATCCATAGAGAAACCAGATTAATTTAACAACTACATGATTTACTTAATGACCATGGCAAAAAAAGTAATAGAATCAAATATGAGTAATAGAATCACTTAACATGACTTAGCAATGGAAGTCCAGTCTGAATTATGGTCGTAAGTCAATGACTATCTATACTTGTTCTATATTTACTACACAATGCTTGGATAGATTAAAAAGATGATGAAATCTTTGAAGATTCAAGTGTGCTCCAAGGAAAGCTAGAAGGTTGTACAGTTAACTCCTGGGTGTAACTCTAAACCATACAACCTACTACCTCAACCCGGATGCACACAGCTTGTAATGTCTTCTGATCTTCTTCTCTTTTAGAAAAGTATTTTCATAGATTGCCATGTTTAACATGAGTGTGGAAAGATCACTGAACATTTAGCATCAGTCCTATTGACTGAGCTTACTTTTGCACAATAAGATAAATTATTAGGTTGCAATATTTCAAATAAATCATATTAAACACATACATTTTAAAAAAATGTGCTTTTGCAGAACAATAAACCTTAGAGCCAATTTACATTCCAGCAACAAAAGATTTTTGCCACATTTGCCACATTTTTGCCATATTTTTTTACCATGATGCACTTAAATGTATCATTGGTCTTGTGTGTAGAAAAGGTCAGATTTCATCTGTTGAATCAGATATATTATTTCAAATATAATGATAAGGCAACAGTTGATTTAAAAGATTTCTTTCAGTCATAGTAGATCTGATAAATATATAAGAAAGTCCTGTTTTCAGTTGATATAAAATTTACGTATCCCTGTTAAAATGAAAAGTTTTTGAAATATAAAAAAAAATCAGACCAAAATAAAGCACTTCAGATTTTTTTCACATTTAATATAACATATACAATTCAATTGAAAAACAAACTAAAACTTTTTAGGGGGGAACTAACAATTTAAAAAGTACAATAACATGGTTGCCTAAATGTGCACACCCTCTTATAAGTAGGATGTGGCTGTGTTCAGAATTTTTACATTGAAACTGCCATAAATAGTCAGAACATACTTGCCATCAATTAAAGTAACTCTGATCAAGACCATATAAAACATCACATTTGGAGCAGGATTTTCTGACACTTACGTAGTTGCCTTTTCCATTAAAAGCCATGGCCTGTCAAGAGGGATATCATTGTTGAAAAGTATCAGTTAGAAGAGAGGGGTAAAAAAAAAATCCTGGGCGTTGGATATACTATGGAACACAGTGAAGACAATCATACACAAGTAGAGAAAATATGACATAACAGTATCATTATCAAGAATTGTATGTCCCTCCAAAATTGATGAAAAAAAAACAAGAAAAAAATAGTCCAATAGGCTGTCAAGAGATCTCCAACAATATCAAAGAAGCTGCAGGAATTTTTGGCAAGTACTGGTTGCATACTACAGTTGGCAACAATCTCCCATATTCTTTATATATTTGGACTGTGGGGTAGGGTGGCAAGATGGAAGTCTTTTTTTTTTCATAAAGAAAAACATTGAAGCCTGGCTATATTGTCTAAAACCTATATCAAGTCTGACAAAAGCATTTTGAAAATGTATTATGGTCTGATGAGATCAAGGTTGGACTTCTTGGGCATAATTCCAAAAAATATGTTTGGTACAAAAACGATACTGTGGATCATCAAAAGTACTCCATACCCCTTGTGAAATATTGTTGTGGCAGCTTTATGATATTTGGCTGCTTTTCTGCAGTTTGAAGTGGGGCTTTAGTCAAAGTGGAAGGAATTATGAATATTTGCAAATATCAGTTAAGTTTTGCACAAAATGTTCAGGCTTCTGCCATAATGCTGAAGATGAAGAGGAATTTGACCGTTCAACACAACACAGCATATCTCCAGATCAACAAACAATGGCTTTAGAAGATCAAAGTTTTGGAATGGGCCCAAACTTGAATCCAATTGAAAATTTGTGGGATGACCTGAAGAGGGTTGTGCGCAGGAGATGATTTGGCTTTCCCCAAAAAAGTCTGAATATTGTCATAAAATCAAAAGGTGCTTCAATGAAGTATTAATTTAAGGGTGTGCACACTTATGTAACCACTGTCAAGCTTCAAAAGAAATTTTACTGTTGCTACTACACTCACATCTCAGTTTTCCAATGAAATATGGGGAGAGGGAGCAGGAGATAAAACATGCACCAGCCAGACATCAAGATGTTGGCATCAGAACCAAGGACATTTCAGCAAGCCAGAAAGACTTTCCCACAAGATCTGGAGATTGTATTGGGCAATGAGACCTGAGTTAATTGGCGGTGGGTGGTGGAATAATGTGAACTTTCACTATGGGGATTAACACAGAAAGATCTAGATTTGGTTTTGCTCCAAACATGCTAAAGTTATGTACTCAATAAAAGGTTTTGCATGAAGAGATTAGATTGTCTTGGTGGTGCTTGCTTTGGTTGGGTTTGTCAGTCGGAACCCTGACAACCACATTATTGTAAGTTTTTTATTTTTACGTTTACCCCTGAAATATTTCAGTTTATTTTCTCATTGAATTGTATAGCTTATATATTATATTAAAGATGGGGGGGGGGGGAAATCTCAAGTGCTTTATCTTGGTCTGATTTTTTTTTACATCTCAGAAACCTCGTATTTTGATATCCACTATATCAGGGGTGTCAAACTCATGGCCCATGGGCTGGATGCAACATATGCTGGTATCACCCCCTCCCGGTTTAGCAAAGGGGAAAAAATCCCAATATATCACATGACACCGCCATGATGATGCAAGTTTGACACCCTTGCACTATATGAATGGGGTGTATGTGTGTAAGAGAAAGAGTGGGGAGCCATTGTGTAATGTAACCCCATTCCATAATGTTCAGTAGCTCCCAATTTATCCTTGGGCTAAAATAAATTATCTTTTCTTGACTACAGGGCTATATGTACAAGGATTTTGGCTAAATTTTGTTTCCACAAATCAGATTTTTTTAACGTTTATTTTTTTTTGTTCTATTTCTATACTGCTTATATTGTTCATCACCAGACACTTTACTATAAGTATATTTTATGATTCTAAATGTACAGGTAGTCCTTGACTTACAGCTACAACTAAGCCCAAAATTTATGTTGCTAAGTAAGACAATTAAGTGAACTTTGCCCCATTTTACGACCTTTGTTGCCACAGTTAGGTGACTCTTTGCAACTGTTAAATTAGTAACACCATTGTTATATGACTATAGTTTCCCCATTAACTTCGCTTGACAGGAGGTAGCAAAAGGTGATCACATGACATCAGGACACTGCAACCATCATGAGTTAATTGCCAGGTGACTGAATTTTGATCAAGTGACTATGGTGATGCCTCAATAGTCATGTGAAAAACAGAGATAAGTCAATTTTTTTCCAGTGGCAGTGTAACTACAAATGGTCACTAAATGAACTGTTGCAAGTTGAGGACTACCTGTACAATATATGCATAAATCCCTACCATTGATGCCTCTGGGTATTTTTATGTTCCCATCTTCTTCCCCCAACATTTACAAGAGTATAAATCCCAGTGGGTTGCAATCACTTGCAATTATTATATCTTATAATCCATAGACTTGTACAATTTTTATTGCCAGCTATGGAATGGCCAATTTTGTATTTCCAAGTTATTACATTTCTATATGTACTGAGTTTTAAAGGTTCTAAGAAAGCCAACTTTAATTTTTTTATTAGATTTTATTTATTAGTTGTAATCATTTTAAAAATAATTTAATAGCATTTTCCAGATATGTATGCATGTATGTAATGTTTGCATAAACATTGACTGCTTGAAAATAGTTGCCTAGAAATCAGTGATGATAATTGATATACCTTTCTATCAGAGTGGTATTCAGCAGGTTCTGATCAGTTCTGGAAAACCGGTAGCGGAATTTTTGAGTAGTTCAGAGAACTGACAAATACCACCTCTGACTGGAGATTTTACAGTATCCTTCCATTGCCATGCCCACCAAACCATGCCCACAGAACTGGTAGTAAAAAAAAAAAAAAATTGAATCCCACCACTGCTTACTATGTACACTTCTGTTAAATCACCAGACTGACACAGACCCATAGAAACGAGCTTGTGCACAGTATTTCACCACAAGATCGGATCTACGGGTTTATGTCAATTGGCACTTATGGAAATAAATTTGAAAAAACAATTGCTAAGGATTTATGAGGAAAAGCAAATCTCAAATTCATATTTAAAAATGGTACAAATCATAAGATGGTTACAATTATGCATGTTATGAATATTGAAAAACTACTCAAAAAGTATCTTTATCTAACAGATCTATGATAAAATCATTTGCAGAAAACTAAGAATAAATTTTGACTAGTGAAATACTGATAGAGTAGCTCTTCGGTACTCAATTGCTTCAAAATGTGGTACTCAATGCATTTTGGTGAAAAATGTTATCCTGATACTCATTGTTTGTTTGGTACTTGATGTGCTGCTATAGGAAAGGGGCCATGGGGACAGACAAGAAATCAACCATGCCAGAAAGGTCACTGAAAAAAGAAGAGAGAGGACAGCTGCAGAGGGTGAACAAGAAGTCAGCCATGCTGGAGAGGTCACTGACATAAGAAAAGGACAGGCAGGAAGCCCTTCTCAATCAAAACAAAGAGCTATGTGATAAGTCACATGGTTTGTTTGACATTCATTTTAGTGCTCCTTGCTCCTCTTGAAACCAATTAATGACGAGTACTGAGGTACCACTGTAGCACACATTTCCTAATTCAAAAATAAAAATGTGATGCAAATTTGCCAGTAAGAATGAAAAATCAAACTCTCAATAAAAAAGCCTTTATGCAAACAAATATCTACACCTCTAATTAGCTTTTTAAACTCAGAGAACAAAACAGATTATTTAAATCAACATTCAGACAGTAGCAACAAATGTAAATTGGTTTGTTGTGCATTCTTTTAAAAAATCATATTAAGCAGGATAGCAGATCATTAGAGAAAATGAAGTGATCAACATATATATCGCCATATAATGTCTTCCATTAGAAGAAAAAATTGGATATATCTCGTGATCCATATTGGGCCCCAAATTGCAATGTGCCTCAATATCAGTAGTTAGGTAAACTGTATTTCCTTTAATAGATTATACTATAGAGTCAAACACTGCAGGCCATTCTCTGATTTATCATACTTGATCAATAATTTTTTTTCTTATTTGTCGCTTTCATCATCATAGACTTTGCTTTAGAAATATAATTCTTTTATTACAAAATATTATTAGGTCTTCCTAAAATGTTTTTCCATACCAACCTATGGTAAAACTTTAGGATGTTATCATATTTCATTCCTAGAATGGAATATATATACTGTCAGGTAAATATAAATAGGACTCTCGATTCAAAGGATTACTACAGAGAAAGCCATTATATTACACATTAGATGTGACATTCCTTCACATATGTTAAATAAGGAATTCAGTTTGCTTGTCGTCATTGATAAATTTCACTTTCAAATAATGAATCCAAAATATTTAAATAAAATGTTAAGGCAAGATAAGCTTATACACTGTGCTCATTTGATTATTTAAAAGTTTGCATTGAAACATTACTTAAATAGCATATATGAGACAATACAAAGGTACATTTAATATTTTATTACCTTATTTAGTTCTTATATGATCAAATTCTTCATCTGTTTTTTCCATTTATTTTTCATTACACTACAATTGAATTAAGAAATACAGCATGAAACAGTTCTGTATTAAGAGACCCTTAAAAATTACATCATAGGAACACATCATTCTCCCCCAATGCATCTCTTGAGCTCTTTGACAGCATATACTTAACTATTTTTTTCAATAATTAAAAAAATGAATAATATATTTTTACCTTAAAAGTAGTGATGGAAAAATATTTTTAAATGGACAAAATAGAAAAGATATGTTACTTAGCAATAAGACCAATGCTGCAAACCTGTGTAAATGCTTGATGACCTTGCTAAATATTGTAGCCTAAACTGTGATAACTTTTACCAAAGTAATTACCAGTTGATAAAAGCATTACCTTCCTGTTTATGAAATATTTATTTTTTCCACTAAAGCAATTGGTGCCAAATTTGGGTATAATTTCAACCCCTCAAAAGTTAAATGATTTTTTTCTATTGCAATTCCTATTGCTTTTGTGAATGGTCATTTAATGAGCGGTTGCTAAACAAGGATATTTTTTGTTCCCTTTCAGTCTATTTAAAAAAAATCCTGGAGACTGCAGCTTGCTTGGCAAGCTTTCAGAAATGGTTTGCTATTGCCTGCTTCCTAGGGCTCAGAAAGAATAAACTGGCCCAAAGTCACCCAAGTGGTTTCATGCCTCAGGCAGCACTAGAACTCTCAGTCTCTCAATTCCTAGCCTGTTGCCTTAACCATTAACTGTATTTTAATCTCAATATACAGAGAAACACTAAAGCATCAATCTACTTAATAATTTAGTTAAAATACTACTTCAGGATTTATGTTTGTGAAATGTGAATAATGTTTCATTTGGGAGTAACTGTGAGCACTTTTCAATCAACAGACAAAAATAGTTCACAATAATAGAATAAATTCCATATTTGAGAGTACATACTGAATTATTAGAAATATTAACTGTTAATTGGAGTGATCTTTATGCCTGTAGAGAATATAACTATTACCTTTTATCAATAATGTTTAATTTAAAAAATATATTTTTCATACTGAGGCATAGTTGTTATTGTTTGACAGAGAAATACAAAATACAAAAAGTCATAATAAGGCATATAACAATACTGCATATTGAACGGAATTGTTTTTGCATTCTGCCTTCAAGTGAAAATTAATTTCAATTAGAAATACTCAAGCCACACAGCAACAAACTTTTATAAAGAACTGGTTTGCTACACTGGCATTACCATTTAGTACCATAAGTACATGATCTACATTGCTCCCTGAAAAAAATAAATAGTGTACATTTTCCCTTACTACTTGGAGAAGTATCCCAAACCCAGAAATAGACACTGTTACCAACTGGAAATCCACTTACTACCTGTATCAATTTCTAAGTATATAGTTTATGACACTAAAAAAATTGTAATAATATTATACAGAAATTAGACTTCTTATCGCCAGAGGAATCAGCATTTTGTTTTCAGGCACTGATTAGAAAGCTGAGTTATTCTATCTAAAATAGACATCTATCTAAAATGGACACCTAACATCAAAAACATCATCAAAAAACACAACAAAGAATGTTCTTCCTGCACCAACTCAGAAAGCTCAAACTGTTAAGTTCTGCGCATGGGCGCAAGGAACGGAGACGAGACGGTGAACAGTGAACTTGAACTCTTTATTAATCATTCTGAACAGAGCAAAACCCTAGGGCAACAGCATCCCTTTTATAGGCAAGCTACTGCTCTAGTAACCAATAAGAGACGTGGAGTGTTAACCCCCTTAACCAATGAGAGTGGATCGTCAACAGCCAATCAGATTCTCCTGAACAGACCAATCCAATATCGCTATTATCGGCCAATCAGAAGTGCAGGGCTAGAACCCTCTATTTTCTAAAGCTTTTGATAAACTTTATTTAAGTGTTTTAATAGTTCGTAACACAAACTGCCCGAGGTGCTGCTGATACAGTTCTACAGAGCAATTATTGAGTCTATCATCTGCACCTCTATAACTGTCTGGTTTGGTTCTGAAACCCAATAGGACAGACACAGACTTCAGAGGATAATGAGGACTGCAGAAAAAACAATTACTACCAACCTGCCTTCCATCGAGGACCTGTATACTTCATGAGTCAAAAAGAGGGCTGTGAAAATATTTACAGACTCCTCACATCCTGGACATAAACTGTTTCAACTCCTACCCTCAAAACGATGCTATAGAGCACTGCACACCAGAACAACTAGACACAGGAGTCGTTTTTTCCCAAAGCCATCACTCTGCTAAACAAATAATTGCCTCAACACTTTTCAACTATTTACAAAGTATGCACTACTACTACTGTTAATCTTCTTATCACTCCTTATCACTCATCCCTCCCACTTGTGAATGTAGGACTGTAACTTTGTTGCTTGTATCTTTACAATTTATATTGACTGTTTCCTAGTATGATTTGATTGTTGATTGTACCCTATGACTATCATTAAGTGTTATACGTTATGATTCTTGATTTTTTTTTAAACAAATTTTATTAATTTTATAAAAAACACAATACACAAAACACAAAACATAAACAAAACTAAAAGATCTTTTCTGAGGG